>JAFELO010000189.1:96340-117282 GCA_017140195.1 Eumaeus atala | reverse complement strand
ATTTACTGCGGGCCTACAATTCATTATTCTTTTATGGGGATCCGACTACATTCCTAATTTATTCCGCCTTTATACATTTCTTCGGCGGAATATGGTTTATGGTTAATGTATATATATATAATATAGGTATAAGCAATAATATTGTGCAAGAGCAGACGTCTGCCAAATTTATATTATGCTGCAATTATTATTTATGACGCGGAAAACGGCGGCTCCCATGCCGCTGTGTGCTAGCGATGCCGTACCGGCCCGATTTGGCTGCAATGCTTCTTACAATTTCCGGTAAACTCAAGATGACAAGATGGGTACTTTTGAGAGAAGCTAACAGTAGTTTAAAGTGAAAACTACTTTAGCGGCATTGACTTACAAATGTTATAATTTCGTGTAACAAAATGCGATATAACAATTATGTGATACATAAGACAGGTTATTGTTATTTGTGACTTCATAGTTTCATGTTCTCATTTTTAAGAGGTTTCCATGAAATTGACGCCAGTCTCAATATATCAGGTCCTTACATGTGAAATTGGCGTTTTTCTTACTGTCCACTTTACTCACGAACTTCTCCTTTTGGGTAATGAATTCCAAATTCAAATTTGTACATCTATTTTATGTTTTTGTCCTTCGATGGCAGTCATTCATTTGTTTTTTTTTCCTGTTTGTGTCACTCATTTTACAAAATGGAAAACTCGATATTTTGAGCATTATTTACGACTACGAGTTCCGCCGTGGCACTAGTGCTGCGGAAACAACTCGAGGGGTGAATGATCAATGATATGTATGGTGGTCGTGTTGCAAAACAAAACACAGTT
Organism: Eumaeus atala; assembly: GCA_017140195.1. Lineage (NCBI taxonomy): Eukaryota > Metazoa > Arthropoda > Insecta > Lepidoptera > Lycaenidae > Eumaeus > Eumaeus atala. The sequence continues at coordinate 116,470 of JAFELO010000189.1, read as the reverse complement.
CGTTTTTGGTTGCAACGTATTCGTCTTGGAAATTTCGACCTGCAGAACAGGCACCGTGGATGGCCTGAGACCCAAGTTGAAGCCTATTGTGGAATCGGATCCATAGCAACTCACGTCCGAGTTAGTTGCAGGCTGCGATGTTAGAGATAAGAGTTTTTTAATTCACTTGAAGCAAATTGGGAAGATTAGAAAGCTTGAGGTGGGTACCTCACGAATTGACTGAAACAAACCGGCAAATACGCGTCGGCTGCTGCGTTACATTACTAAACCGGCACAATAATGAGGTATTTTAAACTGAATCATTACATGTAGTGAAAAACCAGCCAGCGAAATCATGCCCTACGAAAATTAACCTCAAAAAAGTTACTTGGTATTATAGTTTTCCCAAATCTGGCTACTACGGCTATTACGGCTGATGCCTATTGTCAGCAATTGCATACCGTGATGGAAAAGCTGGCGGCTAAACAACGCAGGCTGGTCAATCGCTCCACGCCAACGCTAGACCACACACTACACAACAGATGACTACCAAATTAGAAGAGCTTCAATTGGAAGGTCTAAGATATCCTCCGCACTTCCGGACCTTGCTCCATCGGATTACCATTTTTTCGAAATTTGTGTAACCTCTTGCAAGGGAAAAAATTCAACTCTGATGGGGCAGTCCAAATCGACTCCAAAGATTTTATAGATTCCCGTCCGATTGGTTCTTTTAGTAAAGGGATCAATGAACTACATATGAGATGGCAAAAGTGCATAGTAAACAATGGTTCATACTTTTATTAATTAAATATGTTATGTTAAAAAATATTCGACTTTTCGTTCCTCGTAGCTCGTTCTTACAATTATATTCTAAAAGATGTGTCCCGCAGTTACACTCGCTTAAAATTTATCTAAATGCAACCAACCATTAATTATTCGGGATATAAATTTCTTTGTATGTTATTCCAGATCTGTGTGTCAAATCTGTTGAGTAGTTTTTGCGTAAACTTACAAACTTCTCTCATAGCACCCTCTCATATTATGTATTTCTTACACCGCAAGGGTGCTTTTATGTCGTATAAATTATTCTATATAATATAGACTATGACATATTTTCACTGATAAAATACTAATATAAAATATATAATCTTTTTACTACACAAGTTTCAGTCATTCGAGTCATTATTAAGCTCTGTTATCCTCCTTGGTGCCTAGCAGCTGGGTATCATCTGGCTGTCCTCTCTTCTCTTTCAAGTCATTGAAATCTTGTATCGTCTCCCGATTTTATTGAGAAGGCTAATTGGAATTACTTCCCTCATACTTCCTCTACTTTGTTCTGATTGACAGCCTTGCGGGTCCCAAGAATTTTTTTAGCTTTTCCATTGGTCTCCCTGCGATCTTATTAAAGGGTTATTATAGCTGCCGTTATCGATCCTGGCGACACAGGAGTAGCAGTGGAGGGAACGAGTGCGTACGTTGAAAAACAAATATAACACACAAATTTTTAGGAAGACGTAGTGCCATGCTGCATAGGAGTGGGTAGTATCATGCATAGTGCATGATAATCCTCCTTTGCAACGGAATTAGGTCGGCACGACCGGGAAGGTACCTCTCCTCACATGATACCGCCGTAAAGTGAAATCTTCAGTGTCACGTATCGAGCGATTTGTGAGGAGCCGGTGGCCCATTGGGGGAGGGCAACGCATCGTCATAGTAATTATGTGGGTGTTCATGGGCGTCGGTAGTCGTAAAAAGGCTCCGATTACTCGTTTGCCCCCCTATTCTATAAAAAAAACTGTAATATATTTTATGTTAGGGCAAGCAATAGTAGAAAGGGAAGTGTAATTATTACCGAAATAAAGTTTTATTCTTTTCTATCTTTTTCTAGTCTATTCTTATATGAATAATGAAATTGCTCATAATACGATAATAATAAACTGATGTTTGTATGTTTCTTGGCATTATGAGCATACGTAATGTGCGTACCGCTTAATAATCAACGTGCCTCGGTTCTGAAGCTTGTATTTTCCCCAAATTTCACCCCCAACAGCTGTTGTGTGGCGCCGCGGTGATAAAGACGCATATTTTTACATTAACCTCGTAGAAAACGCAAACAGTGGGCAATGAGAATCTTAACAAACAATTAGAAACGCTCAGGGATGTTTCTTTATTATATTAACAAGAATCCAATATGCTTGGTCAATTGATCATACCTTAAATGGGACTGGCCTGTGTCAAGTGGTGGGAATAAAAAATATGATGTGTGTTTTTGCATATGCTGTTGCATGTATGCATTAAGAATATGTTGATGAGCGAGGATGTTCTCTGGCGTTATTCACGCCATTTACTACTTCTCTCCGCCAGGCTCTTTAGCTGGTCTGTATAACTGTTATTCATTCTCTCGCACTTTATATTTATGAAAGAAAGTATGACATACGCCATTGGAGGGGGAGTGGGAGATGGAAAGAAGGGTAACGCATCGGTACAGCAATTATGCTGATTTCCATGGGCGTCGTTAGTCGTAGAAAGGCTCTGATTGTTCGTTCGTCGCCTATATTTAAAAAAAAGCATGTACAATCTACTGATACATATAGACTATAAATAAAATAATTGCCATTCTTTGACCCCCCTCCCCCTCCCACCTCCTCGCCCCGCAATGGGTAACCGGGTACTCACAAACCGCACTGTACTCTACCTAAAATTAGCACTATAAGGGGAAAAAAATATAAATACGCCTAAAATTCTAAAAATATTGATCTTGGGTCTAAGGACCTTAAAGACCAACTATAATATATTTTTGGGGTTCCGCGCCATAAAAGCAAACCTAATCCTATGCTAAGTACTGTAAGAACTTGTGTCACAAATACTTGACAACGAAAATATAAATAAAATTTTCATCATATAACATCCATGACCTGGGCGGGATCCGTACACGCGACCCGACGAAATGTGTGCGCCACACCCGCTGACCACAGCACCAGCAGGATGTTAAAATTTAGAGCTACAGATGATGTAAAATGAACTCGACCACCATAGATGGTGACACATCCAACTGTCAGCAGGCTGATGATGATGAGGAACGCTAAAAGTTTTAATGAAGGATAATTGGGGCGGACGGTGTGGAGTATTGGAAAGTCACGGCTTGTTCCCCGGGCGGCTTCACCACATTAATCGTCTGCTATTATCAAAAGTCCCAGAGATTAGGTTTGTTAGAACGGTACCCGGGCATCTATATAATTATTACCACCACGTCACTGTGCAATATTAAACTCTTGTTGTAGAATACTGGCTGCGGTTCGTCTCTCTTCACTTTCCCTCGCATAAAATCAATTTCAAGGGATAAACCTATCTTATTATATATAAAACACAAGTCCCTAAAGCCATACAGACAGTATGAGATCGATTTTCTCAAAGTCCACAAAACCGATTTCCATTTTCATGGTTTTCACCAATGCAATGGATAGAACCATTCCCGAGGAAGATTTTAGTGTTCAATTTGGCTTGCCATTCACGGAATAAGCCGGGGCAGATCGCTAGTATTTATTAATAAGTTTGTAAGAGATAATGCCATGCTGCATTACAGCCGAATTGCATCAACACAACTGGATATGTACCTCTCACATACGCGACCTGTGCCCTTCGTGCGGTTGGCAGTAGCCTATGTCCCATTGGGGGTGATGATATGAAGGACAGCCACGTGTCTGCATAACAATTAACCATTTGTCGCCCCTTGCTATAAAAATATATGCTTATTATAGTTCCTCCGCTAGAAAAATTCCTTAATGTGACGAAGAGCGTCACATTAAGGGATCTGTGGTGCGATTGTCGTCTGTTAAGACCGTTAGCCGCGTGGGTCATGGGTTCGATCCCCAGGTCGGGCAATTGTTATTAAATATTTCTTCGATTTTTATGAGCGCGCATTACATTGTCCGGGACTGGAATGTGCCCGAAGTGGCCATAGGTTGTCACCTATGACATCATGGCACTCAGTACCTTGGCTAATCGTGGGTGTGCTAGTGTATCTACTGGTCTTACGTATTGTGGGTGTACCAACACTCCTTTGCCTACCTCTTTAGAGATAACAGGCGTGAAGGTACTTATACTTTAATTTTCACATTAAGGGAAATAAATCTCTTCTTCTGTAATGAGAATGGAATCTGAAGGCTTTGTATGATAGTGGATTTATTTGTTGTAGTATAACTTGTTTACAGTACAGTGGAGCCAGCTGCCTCCCTCGGTATCTCCGATCCGACACGACTTAGAGGTCTTCAAGTAAAGAGCATGCCTATTCCTTAAAGGCCGGCAACGCATCTGCAAGACGCCTAGTCTTGTAGATGTCTATGGCGGCGGTAGTAACTACCAACCTGCTCGTTTGCCGCCTATCTCATAAAAAAACTATTAATAAATTATTATTAGCAATAACTAATTGTGTATACATTTTAGGAATTGATTATCTATGTTTTAAGGGTAGGCTCTATTGGGTTTTTGATACACCGTAGCTATGTCGTATATTTTATTCATTAAGTTGCTTACTTCTTTTTGTTTTAATAAACAAAAAAGTAAGATGACCATTTGTAAGAAAAAGTCAGTTCAGCCATGCGGTTGTCAGACCACCCTGGCGGCTCATTGAGGCCTGTGTCAGGTGATCACTTGGCGTTCTAGGAATTACGTTACGTTAGGGTTGGTCCTATCAATGGGACTTTGGAATATTATAGGAGGACTTGTGATTTGAGGGGGCCGTGAATACCCCTGGAGTGTTATGTAAAATAAGGATTCACGGTTAACTTTAAGCATCAACTACTATTATCATTTCTCACTTGAAAATTGACACGCGACGCATCTGCGTAACCACACGGATGATTATGGGCGTCGGTAGTCGCCACAGTTTGCTCAAAAATATATTCAAGACTCAGGCATAGAGCATAACTGAGACATAGAGTATAACTCAGAAGTTTGAGTTATTCTTACGATACAACTTATTGTTGCATTATTACCTAAACCGGAACATGAGAAAAAAGATCAATCATTTTCATTTATCTCAGTTTCTTTTGTTTCATTTTCTATCATCATTTTTTATATTAACGTAAACGAGAAATTCTGTCGACTACCGACACCTATAGATCATTATTGTCATAGAGAACGTTGCATCCTCGCCTCCTCCCCTCCAATGGGCCACTGCTTACTCTCAAAATTATTATTACTTTGTCTGTACAATTATGTTATGTTTACTCTATCTATAACATTTGTAACGATTGAGATATGTCCGTCAATATTTGAGTAATATTTATACACACCACGTTTGTCCGTCGGTCCGTCGGGCCGCCGTGAAATGAAGCGAGCGCGCCCGGGGGCTTGATGTAAATGAATTATCCTGAGTACCGCGGACGTGATTCCCGACCGCACCACCCATCGGTGCCCAAACCTTACGACTTATATTTATTATAATTAATTATTTCATTTCAATTACTGTCCTCTAAAACAAATGTTTCCTACAATTTCTATAACTAAAGAATATCCTAAGGGCTAAAAACACAGTAAACAATATCTCCAGGATCAACGAGACGTCAAGTATGCAGTATAAAATTGTAGTTTTTAAACAAAACTCCCCAGATGAAATTTAAGTACAGAAAGTAAATTGAAAAAAGTTTAATCTACAAGGTAACCTTTCATAAGATTAGATTAGCATCTTTGCCTTTTATCATTTTATTCTATTTACAACGATATTGTAAAGCGTTGATCCCTTGTATGGGTTATATAGTTCACCCAGGTAGGAATATCATAATTAATTAGCAAATTTTTCGCAGATTGGAATGTTATAACTAATTAGCAAATTTTTTTACAAAGACTATTTCACCGTTTCATGTCATTAAATATAATAGTCAAACATGAAGAAGAATATATGTTAAAGTTTAAAGTCAAAATCGATATTAGGACATGTTGTTACATATTTATTATAAAATAAATAAACCTCCCCCTATAGTTTGAGAAGCGGTTGGGCGCGGGCGTAGCGTCCTATATAAAGTGGGACTCTTCGGGACTTACAGCATTCGGCAACAGGTGGTAGACACAGAGGTAAGTCCTAGCAAAGATACAGAACTTAAATATACACTTTTATAGTATAAAATATTTTTACATAGGAGTGTACTCACAAACATTTTATATTTTTTAAAGACTTTTCTAATTTTCATCTCTAAATTATTTTTTCCGGTCAACTCTTAGTTTAAAACTTTTCTACTTCAATAGTGATTACTTTAATATATGGAAACTACTCTCATATTAAAATTTAAAATTGTATTAAATCTTAATCTAGTAAATAATACTAATCTCATAAAAAAAATGTTTATTTTGCTCTTTACAAAGTTACCAAGTCACGGTATAAACGATTTGTATTACACGACTTGTACTGATCTGCAACAAAACGAAAGATAACGAACGACCCAAGATTTTGGTGAAATACAAAAAGTGTATTACAAATATTTAAATTCGAATTTCACCAATGTGTTACTAAGCCTGCGTTTTTATTGATGATAGTGAAGATTTCGTAACTCGTTTTTGGATAAAAAATTATAAACATACTTTTTTTTCTATTGCTTTAAAATGTTTATAAACCAAATTATTTATTTGAGTGCGCGACATTTCGTTAAACTGGACTTAAAATTAAAGTACAAAAAATCATTTTAATATTGTTTTAAAATGTTTATTAGCCGAATCAATTATTCGAGTGGGCGATAACGTGTTAAACTAGACTTAAAAGTAAAGTGGAAACCCTCTGCCGTGCACACTGTATCAAAAAAACTACAGATAACAGTTATCTATACAAAGTGTCTTCATATTTTTTCTTGAGTCACCGTTATAGAGGTACTTAAAAAGTTAAAAGTGTCCGTTCTTCATAATGTTCACAAATTTTACACGTCACACATTTCCACATCACAGTGTGTCTGAGGAGTTTTTTAATGGCATCATATATACGATCTATTGTGATTCCGCTGAAGACCTTTTTTGAAAATGGGATCCAATATCATGAAAATATATCGTTCAATTAAAGTTCCATCGTAATAGATCCAGCCGAGAATACCTCAATACAAACCGATTGACAGACAGACAAACAAATTTTACAATGCGCTTGTTTAAATATTAGTATAGTAAATAAAAACACACTGCACTGGAAAAAACCCAGTTATTTTGAAATCCTTGACAGACAACTAAGTTTTGTCTAAAGGTATAGATAGATACAGAGTTAGAAGACCCGCAGTTCACTGATTCTTTTTTTGTTATCTTTTTTATCGTTGGAAAAAGTTCCTATGAAAGAAAACATTTAGAATTAGAATATAATAGGAATATATTTATTCACTGCTTCCGAACACCGCAGCCATCGAAGCCGTTTTTAGGACTACCGACGCCCATGAACATCCAGATAATTACTATGCTGATGCGTTGCTCCTCCATCCCCCCCAATGGGCCACCGATTACTCATAAACCGTACAAAACGCGACACTGAATATGTCTCTTTACAGCGGTATTATGTGCGCCAGAGGTCCCCGGTCATGCACATGTGTGGCACTACCTCCTCCTATGTAGCATGGCACTACCTCATCCTAAATTGTTATTATATATTACTACACTATGTACATTTGAATCTTAATTAAAAATACTGCAATGACATTGCTAAGTAAATTTTTCAAGTCTTAGTAGGACAGTGGCAGATCCACTTTCAAAGAGAGATTGAAAGATAAGATCTTATGATAAATGAACTGTTTAACTTTAAAGGATATAAAAAACGGATTAGAAAAGGAAAACGTGCAGGTGTCAGTGAATTTTTTTACTTACTAATAAAGTAAGTAATCCACGTGACAAAATACACATGAAGCTGGATGAGCGATGTTTGGAGCTACGTATCTCACCAGCTACGTAATATCGTAGCAACGCTACAGTACTACGACGGCGTAGCAGATGTGACGTAGAGCAAAGGAAAACAAATAAGCGTCATGTACAAAAGTTTCATTTTAACATTATTAACTTAACACTTTAACGTACTTTTAACGAATTGTAATTGCATTTACATTGTCGTCAGTCATCAGGTCGTTTTCGCCTGTTTCGGCTGCAATGCAGCAATGTCACTATTTTCTAAACACGGTGTAGCCGCCACTATACCACAATACACGAACAAAAACACGAATATACTAAGTTCTGTTTCTATGCATCTCATTAAATATCATAAATTCGAAAGTTTGTATGTATATTTGTTATTCCTTCATTTAAAAGTTACTAAATTGAGTTGGATGAATTTTTGGCACGGAACACATTACAAAGTGAAATTGTACAATTTTATTTTTCATCCTGAAAAAAATGACGTGAGTAAAACCGCGAGGTACACCTAGACATTTACCAGTTAGCAGAGTTTTAAACAACTACCTAGTTATTTAAAACTCTGCTAACAGTTACGAGTGAGTTTAACTCTCAACGTGTCCTCATACTGTATGTGGGCGCGCATTTACGTTCTGTAGACATATATGTTGGTAGGATAGTTTCAGTCCAGAGGCATACGCATAATTGTAATACTCATGTGTTACCTTTACCTTATTCCTTCCAATGCACCACTGAAATCTCGCAAACTGTGTGCATCTCAATAGAGTAGCTGTCTCTTTGCGGCGGTGTCATGTGAGCGAGAGGTACCTCCGCGGTAGCGCCGTAAGGCAGCATGGCTGTACCCCTAGTTCTAATTGTTATGCGTCATAGAACTGATGAGTGATCGCTAATGATGATGTCGATATGTTATCAGCGCAATAAATCACAACACATTGTCCCAAGCTCGGTATTATGTTTTGTAAGTTAAATGAGAAGATAGGCCGACGGGCGCCCGGGTGTGCTCGCGCTCCGCCGCGCATTGTATCCGCACCGATTACTAAGTAGTGAGCGCTGATTGTGCTCGGAGATACGGCGCCGCAGCCAGACCGGACGCTATCATCGTCAGCGTGCACACCTTACATGAACAACAAATGCCTGCTGGTAATTGTAAGTCCCAGACGAAGATTCGTATGCGCTGGCAGCTCGCAGAAGACTGACAGAATAAGTCCAGGTTTGAAGCCGCTTGCATCTTTACGGAGTTTGGTAGCTAAATTTCATCCGAAGCTGTACAAAAATAGTTTAAGATCAAAGCACACGGTATACGAACGCAGTGGATACAGTTTGTGATGCTGTAAAAATAGAAAGTGTGTAATAATTTTAAAAAAGGGGGCGAGGGAGGAGAAGGAGAGGAGGGTAACACATCCAACAATAATGCGGATATCCATAGGCGTCGTGAGTCGTCAAAAGTCTCCTATTGCTCGTTTGCCCCCTGCACAAAAAAAGGCATGATTCATAAAACAAAAGCTTGTAATTCTTTCAAAATAAATATTATAATGCTTGACGGTTAACTCTTGTAATGGTCTAAATTAAATGTTGAAATTATGTCATTTTGATACGAGGCAAAAAGCACGTAACGGAAATGCCATCAGGATTAAGAGGATTAATTAGTTTCAATTAAACACACATTGGCATTTGTCGCGGGGTGTAAAAAAGCAATTTACGTAAAACAATTTATTTTACAGTAGACAGAAATTGACGTATTATCACACAATGTGCTGCTTCTAGCAAATAGATAAATAAACCTTATTAGAATTACTGTCACTATATGTAAGTGTACTAGCCAAACCTTGCAAATATTGTTTCGTTATATACATTGTTTCTAGTCATCACTTTGGGGTATGAAAATAAATAGTAGCCGATTCTCAGACCTACTGAATATGCATATAAAATTTGGTAAAAATCGGTAAGGCCGTTCCGTACACAAACCGGGGGACAAACGAGAAATCGGAGCCCCTCAACGACTACCGACACCCATGAACAACATGATAATTACTATGCCAATGCGTTGCACCTCTTTTCATCTCCTCCCTAATGGGCCACCGGCTACTGACGAACCGCACGAAAAGCGACACCGTAGAGGACCCTCTACAGCGGTATCAAGTGAGCGAGAGGTACCTCCCCGGTCGTGCTGGCCCAATTCCGCTGCAGTGTAGCATGACACTACCTCTTACTAAGGTAAATTATTTGTTCGAATCTATACACATATACACATATTATTATTATTATATTATAAATATCTTTCTTCGAAAAGCTTTCGTACATTTCTTTTTATAAAAAAATATTGTTTATCGTTTAGTTTCCCTCGTTAGTTACTAGCGATCCGGGGGCTTCATCCGTGACTATTACGGTCTGGATTGCTTCCCTAACAAATTATAGACTAAAACTTTCCTCGTGAATATTTCTATCCACTGGTGTAAACCGCCTGAAGAAACTTGTTCTGTAGATTTTGGAAGAATCGATCAAATACAGACAGCCCAATAATTTTGGAAATTCCAATCTAGAAAGGTGGATTACATAAAGGATGGTAACGCATCTGCATAAACTTTACGTGGATGTTTATGGGCGTCGGTCAACATTCATAGAGGTCAATGCGACAACTGGCACCTTATTTTTTTAATAGCAAAAGGGGGCAAACGAGAATCGGAATCTTTGGATGACTACCGACGCCCATGGACATTCGCATGATTGTTACGCAGGCAGTACGTCCAACTATCACAACCCTCCATGGACCACCGGCTATACACAAACCGCACGAAACGCGACAGCGATCAGATGCCACATAAATATAGACATGCCTTTGTTTAGAGTGTATCAATAGTAACGGTTATTTATTTGTTCGCAGCACAATGCAGTCTACAGCCAGAATCACTTTGTCACTGGTCCTGCTGATGTCAGCAGTTACCAGCGCTTACTGTGAGTATTCCGTCCCCGTGTTTATCATGTCAGTTCAACAACTGTACACTCTACAATTCTCAACTTCAAGACGAAATACTTAATGATATTTTATTATTTCATTACATATATATGTTGATTTTATGATCAGTTGAAGAGAGTGGAATTCATTGTATCATTTTCTCTTAAAGTAATTAACTTTTAATAGATTTTTATGAGTTTGTAAGACTTCGATTCCATATAAAGTTTTAGAAATACCGTATGTTAATAGAGTATTTGGATGTTGCAAAAAAAAGTTAAAACTTTCATCGACTGCCGAGAACGCTGGTTATAATAGATTCTTATGCAATCACAGATGTACAACAAAATAGATGTATTATCTAACTACTCCAAAATGTAATAGTTTGTTGGTGCATAAATTTATTTATCTACCTCGTGTGCGAAGCCCACGGGCATTTTAACAAAACTTATGCGAAGTGAACGGTAAGGCTTCGTGATGTCATACTTCGATAAGACTTATGGAGCAAGATAACAACATACTGGTAATAAATAACTAGAACGTGCATCGTTCATGACATGATAACAGAGGATTGATAAAGGTAAACACTGGATGGTGGTCATGGAATGTTGTTAGATGTTCCTAACTTTATTTTGGATAGTGGCCAATTACCAGGGATCCTCACCAACAGCGCCGGTATCCTTATACTGTGATTGTATTATACCAGGATGTGCATGGATACAAGTGCTTTGTTCCCACTTCAAGTAGAAGAGCTGGGATTCTGCTGGGACAGCAATCCGACATGAACGGCCAGGAATTAGGAGAACATAATCTGCGGCTGCACATTCTTCACATTAGAACAATGAGACTTATATTTAGTTTTGCCTAGGTAAACATCAGAAATAAATACGATATAGTCTGGTGTTTATATTTGTTACAATTCATTTCTAATGTTCATAAAACATTTGTTCGGGGTATATCTGCTGCAACTGCGATCCCTAAAGAAACTAATTGATCAATACATTTGTGAAATCAATTTAAATATATTCTGACGCATTTTACTTTTATTGTTAGATTTGCTAAGTAATAACTTTTATCGCCTGATTTAAATAATCCGCAGTCAGGCGAAACATTTAACTTTGAGGCTTTCATACGGGAATTTTCTTTACGTGTACGATTGCTAATAAGATTTTGCTTTCAAGATCTTACAAGAGTGGTTTGCTGGCAGTACACCCAGTGTAACTTTAATGTAAGTTATGTTAAGTAACGTAAAAGTTAATGTTAAAATTAAACCGTCTTAAGACATTGTAAGTAAAGAGGTCCACTAATAACTCCGGACGTATAGATCTTCCAAAGTTAAACCAAAAATCTCTATAGAGCCCCTACAATTTGTGCTTAATTGCTTCTCTTAGGCTCAGCGAAACGCGAGCCACAGTGGATATTGGTGAATAACCGGGAGCCATCCTTCTCTATCCCGCGCTATGTCTTGGCAATTCATTATAAGAGGTCCCAGCAAGTCAGCCTCCACCTGATAACTCCAGCCGTATGGTTCGGCAAACTGGTTTGCGTCCACAACCATACCAACATGCTCTCATTAAAATGTTTTTTTTTTTTTTTCAATTTACCTACCCTGATGGTTAGGATATAATTGTAAAGTCAGTTGCCTACATCAAGAGAACATTGTGACGATTCTTAAGAGTAATATTTGTGTAATTTGTGATATTAATCTGTACCTATTTGTGAGATGAAATTTCAAATTTCATCCATATCATTTCATTCCTATTATAAAGTACATAAAGTAAATCAAATGTAGATATGAACTTGTTCCCGCTTGTAATATTAGTTGGATCACCATTATCATTCTGCTACCCTAGTCCTTACGCTGGGTTGGCACAACGTGTTTTCTTCTTCGACTTCTTTCTATCATCCGCTTAGTGGTAGTAGTATATATGGAGCAAGAAAGTCAAAAAAATATATCTTTCCAGGGTTCAACTTTGGCTCTTCTCCCAGGGGCACGGTGTAAAGGTTTAAACGGGAAAGCACTGTTATTTATTCACGCATATCAAATGTTGATGCTCTAAGGGCGAATTACTGTTTCATTTACAAAGGTTTACACATAATATGCTGTACTGTCTGGGGACTCTAACGGTCAACGGACGTTTGGCTCTGTATCTCAAATTCTTAGTCAATTGTGTATATATTTGTAAATGTATTTGACTGGTTGCTTTTTAGACAGATTGGAGAAAATTATATTTAGTATGTAATTTTTATTGATGATTTCATCAGTAGGTACAAGTAATTATTACAAGTTAACTTTACACCTAATAAACCTACTTTAAAGGATTTTGTAATAGTTTATTTAAGTATTCTACAATTCTGGTATTTTATTTGAGTATTCTACAACTCTGGTATTTCAGATGATTTCAAATGAACTTACCACCGTATCTCATAAGACATTAAAAGTTGAATTAAAAGTATTCAATTTTTTTTGTTACAATCCACAATACGAATTATTAAGCTAAAATTATATAGATCTAGGATTCGGTAAATTTTCCTTAACGCACACTTGAATGAAGTAACCGATTTTGATTTGATTTACTGCACTCGATTTTCACTAGGGTTAAGGTCAAATTATTTTGCAGAAACATCTCGTAATATAATAAGTATTGAAGTTATTAAAATATTTTCTTTTTATTTTTAAATTTACTAAATCCCGAAGAGCTGGAAAGTCGTAGAGATGACTTCCAGGGCCAAGCTATTCACTTCATTTGGGAAGAGTGTATCTGATGAGAGCAGTCCGCTCGCCAGATAGTCATACAGTTATAATGAAACACATTACATATTCCTGCCACGACACATATAGATATTAAGAATTATCACTAAACATGCGATTCTTATTTGGACCACGTAGTTTCGCTCTGATGTCGATATAACGGAAATCATGCTTAATTCATCATTATTTATCCTCCTCCTTTCTTATTTCTTGTTCTCTTTACTGTTACAATGGATACTTACCGTTCAGTGTTGTGTACACTTAACTGACAATTATAGTGATGTTTACTAAGAAAGTTTTATCGATTGTTTTAATATATCGAATCACTTAGCAAATCGGAATGGCATATTTTAGATATTTAAATCTATAAATGAATCAATATCTCTTATATACTTCATAACAGTTCTTATTTGTAGTATGCTTACAATAGTAATTGCCATGTAATTAGTTGGAGTAGTGCCATTGCAGCGGAATTGGGCAGGCACCACCGGGGTGATTCTACCCGCTCACATGATATCGGCTTAGTGACATCTTTCGTGTCGCACTTCGTGTGGTTTGCGAGGAACCGGCGGGACATTAGAGGGGAGGAGGAAAGGAGGACAACATATCGGTATCGTGATTATGCTAATATTAATGGGCGTCGGTTGTCGTAAGTAGCCTCCGATTTCTAGTTCCTATTCTAGAACATAGAATGGAAGTGATATGTTTCAGTGAGACTTGTTATCCCATCGTTCTCCAACTTTAATACTCGTATAATCAATAATAAGAAATCCAACTATAAATGTAATTTATAATAATATTTCTTTGGACTTTTTGTCGCATTCACAATTGTTTGCTCACAGCCGAAGTGAGCAGGAAAGTGGCCAAGGCAGGCAAAACAATCCATAATTATTGCCCTGAATATGGAATCATTGGCAACAGCACGATAGCGGTAGGTGCTGACTGTAAACGTAGTAATAGAGTGAAAATTTAATTTGATTGACAGTGAGCAGCGTGAAGCTGCGCCGAGATGGCGTCTTGAACCTTTACCCGTTCCCGAGGGTCGGCCGCGCGTCCCGCCAGACGTGGGAGCTTCCCGCCAAGGACTTATATTATGGTAAGTACATGGTGTTAAAGTTTTAGCCGACCGAGAGAAATGCAAAAACTGACTTGAAGGAATTTAATGAGAAGAAAATAAGAGGACGAACTTCCTACGAAGTGATTCCTATTTGGTTAAAATTGCATTATTAAACAATGGCCTTGTCAATGAAAGCGTATCATTGCTTTTCACAAATAAAAATACTTCATTTTTAACAGCACCCTAACAGCGCGCTAACTGTTGTAGCCATGAACGACGAATATGAAATCCACGCTTGGCCGATCAGATGGACGTGGTGGAGGGGAATACATTTGCTCTTTTCTCCCGAATGCTATTCAAATGACATCTAATAATGTGTATTGGATTTCGCAACAAATCTCGAAGAATGTGAAACTTTACAGCAGACTCAGAGCTAGCGAAGAGGCACCTCTATGCGTTCCCGCGGGTAGGTAGGAGTGGCGCGCGCGTGCAGCTGGTAGACCTGGCAGAGATGCTGCGGGCGGGCAGCATCTCCAAGCGCGAGGAGGAATCCGGCGAGGAGGGCATGTGGTTCGGACCCAGACTGGGGAGAAGTTTCAGAAGTCAAGGCGATGGTAATATATGTATTGCTTTTTGATATGATAAATTAGACAGATCGGTCAATATTGATGTAACTGCAAGTCAAGTTAAGAGAGACGGCGAAGAAATCCCCTTAATAAGAGTTCACACCACATTACAAGATGTTATTTATAAAGTATTCAGTAAGATATATTGCAAAGTTGCATTGCAGTTAAATTGAACTTCCACGACAGGGAAAGTACCTCTCGCTCGTACGCCTCAAAGTGACTGCTATGACGTCGTGTTTAGTACTGTTTGTAAGTTTTCAGAGTGCATCGGAGGGGAAGAGAAAAGGATAGCAACACGTTGCATAACAATTATGCGGACGTCTAATGGTGTCGGTAGCCAGCAAAGGGCACCTTGTACGCTTATACCATAAACTCTTGAAAACTCCCATTATAGAGTTATAAGTTCACGTCAGATTTGTCGCCACCGGATATGACGATTATTTATAATGGCAACATTTTTCAGATTTAACACAAAATGAAAGAGACCAAAGTGAACCTGGACAGATGGAAGTAGAACCGGAACGCAAGAAGAGACAGACCCCCGACCCTTAAATACACTATATGGTGATGTAATACCCATGACATACAGCACTGAAGCCAGTTTATAGCAAAAACTTTATATATTGTTAAATTATGTCCTACCTACTTGTTTATGGATCCTAAATGATGGGGATTAGAAAAGGTTTTATTCTTATAAGTAATGGTTCACTATAAACTTATATTACATATTACTATGATGGCTATTTAATTGAAAAGCTCTTTGATCAGTATTATTTAGATTGAGGGGGCGTACTTACATTATAGGTATAATTTAAATGAATGCAAAATAATTCTAGTCTATGCTTTTATTATATTCATTCGTTGATTATAAGTATTTGTTAACACACGTGTATTGGTTACTTATTTGTTGAATGAATCTAGGAACAACCGCCGAATCTAATGTAGCTTGTGTTGTGTATTGTAATAGTTATAAACTTGGTGGAATTCTTTTTGGCTGGGCGGATTCACGCGTTTCTCTTTTTCGAATCCACGAAATAATTCCAACAAGATGACTTAACATTGACTATTAAATATATTTATAGCGTTTAAGAAAAAATAAAGTAATGCAACGATATCATTTTATTAATTACCCCCTCCTTCAAATGTAACTAATATACACTAAGTTATAATATAACTCAGTTATAATATAAGTCATCATATTGATTGCCTTAACATCTGAGCATTTACTAAATTTGCATGATATTAACGTATTCGAGCTTTTTTTTATGACATCGTGAAACCCTACCATACCAAAGATAAGATATATTATTAAACACACTGTGCCCTGCGGTTTTACTCCTACCCTTGTTTTATTTTTTTTTTTTGTATAAAAAGTATTAGCAGTAAATTTTTATGTTGTTCCGGATTGTTAACTGTGCCAAGCATTCAAATATGTTATGTTATATTTGAGTGAAAAAATAACATACATGCAAACTAATGCATTTATAATCGTTATCATCATCCGAACGACGTCCACTGTTGAACATAGGCCTCCCCCACAGGGTGCCGTAGGTCACGAGCCACTTGTGCCCAGTAGCTCCCCGCCACCTGAACCAGGTAGGAGGCCGTCCTACACTACATTTTTATAATGTTACCCGATTATAGGTCGAGAATGACAAAGCTTTTGGTTCTAATAAGATCTACTTATCAATGTTACGCCATTTACAAAAAATAATATTTCAACAAATAGTGATGGATAAACCTTGAAATATGCAAAGTTAAATTGCGAAAGCTATCAACGTAAGAGAATCGTCACTGGCGCATTAATTAGTTTATACAACCGAGCGCCGTTAATGAATGACAACCGGGTAAGGGCGAGTCGGAATCGCGAAAGGGTTCCGTACCCTCGCGGTACGTGTATGAGAACTCAAATAAGTTGACAGACTCACGTTTGCGAGTGTAATCACAATAATTTTGTCGGCAACGAACTTCAAGCTCAACATTATCTGTACCAACTGTGATAGCTTCTTACCCATAGTCTTTTAGAATCAACGGGAAGCACCCTAGGTATATGCCTTATGTGATGTATCCCATAGGTGTAAAGTAAACAGCTGTTCATATCCTACATAATTGATTTAGTAGTGTGATTTTTTTTCTGCTTCAAAGGATTTCAGACCTTAATGCTTCAGCTTGAGTCTCCGTTCGGGCGTTCCTGAAAAAAGATTCTGAGAGACGTACCGACAGACAACAACTAGGGGTTTCGTTGCTCCGTTTGAGGTACGGAATCCTAAGCGGTAGTCCTACCAGTTGTCAGGTTTGTACAGTTGCATTTTTAGGAAATTGGAACATTTATAACATCTTCTCTAAACTTTACGTCATAGCCACGGGCTGCAGGCTTGCGTGCTTGGTACTCTAACTTCTTTTATAGCACAAGGCGACAAACGACCAGTGATAATTACAGTAATCTGTAGACTTGTCTTACCACGTTAGCCTAAGTAGAGTAACGTAAGGGATTGTGTTATATGTACTATACGGGGAACCGTTTACGGGTTCATATGTATGGTAACATCTTCTATATACATATATATATATATATATATATATATATGTGCTTATCTTCACAAAATTTTAGAAACTACAAGTGCCACATGTTTCCAATTTTACTTTTGAGTTAATTTTAGGGCGCAGGTACTTCAAACCTTCTTCGACCCCTAAGCATGTGTTTTGTTTTTAGCATAACTTTTCGGACTAAGTCGTTGGCAGATATTATCACTTATCGCATAAGCCCTTTACCCCGGTCATGTCGATGATGCATCATGCTTCCTTTTGCTGGCCAGATGAATAGAATCAGAAGCTAAGCACAGGTGCCATAATCTCTTTAAGACACGGCAGCCCTTTTTGTCTTCACATTTACTCTAAACTAAAACTCATGCTAAAGCGCCATAGCGTAGACATCACCCTTAAGGCAGGATATGAGTGGGCGTGGGGCACCTCTCCAGTCGTGCCTGGTGGACTTGCCTGCGTTTCAGCGAATTAGTACCTATTTCAAACTATAACGAACGTATTAGAAATTTTATCCCAACCTTCACCCGTAGCAGAAGATTATGTGAATGAATCGCCAGGACGTCACAATGACGCAATCACAGTCCATACAAAATAGATCCGGTGGTTTCGAGAAATCCCCGGCATAGATAATAATATTTATACAGATATTGCGTCATGTAACAAAGCGCGGCGTGCAACTGTTGAACCCGCAGCGCTTGCTCGCTGCGGGTGGTGCTCTCACTGTCAGCGATGTGATAGAATAAAAGTTGTGCATCAGGTCGAACATGCTGGGGTTTATCCTTAAGAAAGACTATTGAAAGTCTACTGAAGTGAAAGGTGCAGAAGAGACGGTAGCGTTAATCGTTTCTTAAGAGCAAACTCAAAAATGTAACCTGTGTAACGTGGTATATACGGCTGAAGGTTACTAAATCCAGGTAGAAAATATTATTTGTCTACGGTCCTAACTTTTTCAGTTTTTTTTTTAAGGAAACAATTAAAACGTTTTACGTTTTAACACCAAATGGTTGAGTCACTATCGACTTGTGTGTCCAAATTAATCAGGAATTATTTGTTAAAAACATAGTATCAACTGAATTAATTAATAAGATTTATACGCATAAGATACACGAAACACGATATCTATAGCTATCAATTTCCGGAATCAGGAGAACGAAAGATTCCTCGTTGGTCGTGCTGGCCCAAACCGTCTATAAAGCATCATGGCCCTAACTCATACAAACACCTAAATGTTACACAGATGACAAGTCGACAAGAATAAGACCAGTCATTGGACAATGACAAATTGATACGAAATGAAACACACTCGAAATAATATTCCAAAAACAATAATCTTGAAGGATAGCTTCGCATATCCGTAACTTCCGGTTTTACGGTTGATTATGGGTGCCGCGGGTAACACATCAATCCTTACCATGGTTCAAGCTTTGTTGTGGCTCTGGGGCTCAGTAACCTGGGGTGAGTCGAAATCTTGGGCGAAGCCAACTTGAACCGAGTAGGGGGCTACTCTTTATACCCCTCTTATAAGAAGATATCTGTGGCTGTCGTGAAAATAATGGACGCAGAAATTCACCGTGTGGTTTGTTGTGCTTTTTATCAAAATTTTAAGTTTGAAAAACATGTGATACGGATTGTCAGTAATTGCTTTTACAAGCTAAAGGTTCTATATAAAATTAAAAGCTCTTTGAATACCGATCTTCGGTTGAAGTTATGTGAGTCTTTAGTTTTATCCAATTTGAACTATGAAGATGCTGTAATCGGACCGTGTCTACTTTCTCGTTCAAAGGAACTTATACAAAGAGTACAGAACGCATGCGGCCGTTACTGCTACGATAACCCTCCACGTGAACATGTTTCCCTCTTTCTCAACAACGCCATGATTCTTCGTATGGATCAGAGAAGGCAGCTTCATTTTGCCACCCTGCTCTTTGGCATCATTAGATGTCGAACACCACCATACCTATTCGAAAAACTTCAGTGCGCCTGCGATAAGCAGCTTACTCACGGTACAAGAGGATCTGCGCACTTGCCCATTACCCAACTTCATAGAACTGCAGCATTTCAGGGTAGTTCTAGATATTCGGCCACTGAGTGTTGGAATAATTTACCACCGCCTCTACGATCGCTAAATACAATAAATAATTTTAAAAGTAAATATGAGTATTTGTTACACAAATCCATCCTATCTATTGGTAATAAGTAACAACTTATTTATGTATTTTATAAATTAATTCACGCCTGTGTCCAGTGCAGTACCAGTATCCTTAGATTTCTTATTATTCCTTTTGTATTTTTTTTAATGACACTTAATCCTTGATGTAATATCACGTTGTATAAAAAAGAATATCATTATTATGAA
>JAFELO010000189.1:64332-86198 GCA_017140195.1 Eumaeus atala | reverse complement strand
AATATCAACCTTACACCTACCTATTATTTGCGCGACAGGTACATCGCGGTACTGCTGGACCCATTCGGATGCAATGCAGATCTGGTATGTAAGAAGTAGTGTCATACTACATTGCAGCCGAATTGGGTCGGCAAGACCGGGCAGATACCTCCCGCCACGGTTTGTAAGTAACCAGTGGCCCACGAGGAGTGTGGGGAGACGGAGGGCAACGCATCTCCATATGCCGACGCTAGTGGGCGTCGATCGGTATCACATGGCACCGACTGCTCATTTGTCCCCCCTGCGCTATAAAACCGTTGTTGTGGGGGTTGCCGTCCGGCTCGTGTCAAGGTGAGTGTTCGTACGCGCTGCGCTAAATATTTCTAATAAGTGGTATTCTTTTTTACTTTTCGACCTATTTAGTATTGTGTGTTGTTTATAAGGGTTATAGTGAACTCAGAAATAAATCAGTTTGCGAAATCAATACGTTTTCGTAGCTAAAATTTATTCGTAAGTGCAAAGTGCGTGGTAAGGAATTTAATTTCCTACCCACAACCTGGACACAAACTGTAAGTTATTAAGTTTATTTAGTGAAAGGACACGTAAGCTTAATATTAAGTCATTATTGTAGTAGTGTTAATTCTTTAATAATAGATTTAAATATTTTTCTTGTTTAATATGATAGAAAAATGTGCACTCTTAGGAATATTGAATTGGTTTCCTAGTAAATAGCGCCGTCTGTTGGCTAATAGCCGCACTTAGGAAGTGTTGCCAGCCTGAAAATAAAACCAAGCAATACTGTTTTACCCAAACACAAAGGCCATAAAGACTTCTGAGGGCACCAAAGCCGAGCTGCAGAAGGCAGTAAAACCTGGTTGCTTGGGCATTCCAGTGCAGAGCATTCGCCGAATTGACAATTCTGGCATAGCGTTCAGGGCCGCTACACCTGCAGCCGCCGAGAAATTTAAAGCGGCTGCCCCGCCAACTCTAAAGGCTTCGGAGCCCAAGGCTCGCTGTCCTTTGGTGGCCATCCGCAACCTAAGAACTGACCCGACAGAACGGACCAAAGTGAAAGTTCGTTCAAACTGCAAGGTTGCCTACAAGAAGGGCGGTCGTAACGGTGGGCATACCACGGTCGTGCCGGAGTGTTCATCAGCTCTTCGTGATAAATTGGCCTTGATCGTGTCTATATTGGCTGGGACGAAGCTGATATATGCGACTACCTACGTATCACTTGCTGTAACAAATGCCAACAATGTGGACACCCCTGAGAAAGAGTTTGTAGGGCAACCGAAATGGTATGTGGTAAATGCGGAGATACACGACATCGTAAAGCCGAATGTCAGTCACAAAGTGAGTGCTGCGTTACCTGCAAGCGCTTTAAGCGCAAGGAGGCTAGCAATCATGTAACCAACTCAGCAACTTGTCCAGCTCGTATATATGTGGAACAACAGCCAGTCAACATGAGTCAATATGGATAAGGAGGGAAATATTATTTCGATAGGACCGCTCAATCTTCAGGGATCGGAGGCCGCCACATCTGAGCTGCTTGTTATGGCCAGTGAAATGAACCTAGATTTCCTTCTCGTTCAAGAACAGTATGCAACTTCGGGCATGACAATACTGATTCAGTGTGGCGCTACTCCGAAAGCTGGGATTTTGGTCAATAATGACAAGATTGCGTTTATGCTGCTGCACCATCTGAGTTAGAAATATTGCACTGTCATGCATCTCGATTACCAACATTTCTGCATACACATAATATCAGCGAATTTTCAGTATTGACATGGCACAGCACGACATCTCGAACACCTAAGTTATGTTCTGGATCACCTCACTGGAAAGCCTATACTGATTGGCGTCGACAGGAATGCGCATTCACCACTCTGGTTTTGTGAACGTCGTCAATACTCGTTGCGAGGGCGAGACATAGAGTACAGGAAGACCCAAATGGAGGGCTTCATATTGAGCAGAGGCCTATTCATTCTCAACAAGCTAGGCCAGCCTCCAACGCTTAACGGACCGAATGGTTGTTCTAATGTGGATCTGACATTCACGACAAGAGGAGTACCGATATCAGAGTGCTTTTTAGCTTAAGCGACCATCAGCTAATTACATATCAGGTGTGTGTAGCAGCGTATAAAGACCCATGTCGTAAGAGGAATTTACATTGCCGTAAAGTCAAGGCCGCACGACGATGTTGGTAATACTCGAGATGAAGAAATCCCACAGACGACATCTCATTGCAGGAAACCCTACGTGTAGCCAGACTAGAATACAAAGTGGCCATGAAGGGCGCTGAAATTAAACATTTTAAAGATATTGCCGAGATGGGAAATGAATATCCTTGGGCATACCGAGCCCTAACAGTAGATCTCGCGAAATAAAGATATTATTCTTGGCGGGAAACTATTAGAAGACTATTCTGACAACATCGAACTGCTATGCATCAGCTCCTATACTCGCTATGCCCAGATGATACAACAGAAACCGACAACAACTATCATCGACAAGTGCGACTGCATGCTATTCTTCCCGGTAGGAATTCAGATGCACCTTCCCGCAGTGTAGTCGATCACATTATTAGAAGCTTACCAAATACAGGTCCCGGATTAGACGGAATCACATGAAAGATTATCAGGAACGCCTGGACAGCTTCTTCCGGAGAAATGATGCCAATGTACACAGCGTGTATCAAAGAAGAGGTTTTTCCAGATATCTGGAAGACAGGTTGATTGATAGTGCTGCCAAAGGGAAATGACAAGTCATTAATGGATCCGGAGGCCTACCGGCCGATTAATTTACTGCGATTCTAGGAAAAAATTTAGAACGTCTCATAATTACTTGCGCTCCCTGTTTACATCGTGGTATTTCTGAAAATTTGCATGTTTTCGTTAGAGGGCGTTCAACTCTAAGCGCCTTAAAATCAGTATTCAAGATAGTACCATATATAAGTACGTCCAGCTCGTCCTTTTGGACATCTCCGGACTGGACTGGAGCATTCAATAATGCATGGTGGCCTATGATACTGTTAAAAGCGAAAGCTATGCCTCTGAAGGCATGCCGGTATGCCTCCGAACACCTATCAGACTCTCGTAGGTTATTTCTGTAACCGTTATGTTGGCTTCACAATTGGCCACTGCACACTTTGGTAGGTTTCTAAATGGGATATTTTGTTATCCTTAAATTGCTGAGACCAGAGGGTGTAAGCTTTGTGGTATACCCATATGATTTCACTGTTGCGATCGAGGCACCGTCGCGCGCCGTTATCGAACAGAAATGTTCCAAGATTTTGAACAGTTTATCGGATTGGGGGACCCGTAATAGGCTAACATTTTCCGCAGCCAAGTCCCAGACTATTACAATTAAGGGTCGTTTCAAAAGCGGACCGACCATTAGGATGAATGGTGTCCCGTTCGCGAGTGTATTTGTAACCAAGGTGCTTGGGGTACACATATACGATGCTAGATCCTTTGCGCTGTATGCGGTTTCGATCGGCGAGGAGGCCGCTAGCTCTTTCGGGAAGTACCGGGCACTTAGGTTCCTGTACCACGGAACCTATGTTGCAATCTTGACATATGCTGCAGCGCTTTGGTGTCGACGCTCTCACTTGTATGCTGTACCTAGTGCGTTATTATGCACCCAGAGACCTGCTTGAATTTTATTGACGAAAGCCACGTCACACAGGTCACGTAGCAGGGCGGCGCTACCAGTATTGGCCGGCGTTCTGCCTGCCGATCTGGAGGTTCTTCAAGCGGGACGCGCGCAGGAGGAGTGCGTGGTGCTCAAGGGCAAGGAGCGTAAGGAAAAGAAAAGCGCGGACGACGTCATCTCCACTTGGCAGTCACGCTGGGCCGCGTGTGCCGACGGGAGGGAGCTTAATTCTTCTTTCCAGAAGTTAAACGCGTCTGGCATATCAATGGGTGGAACCTGAGTACGTTATTTCAGAGATACTGACAGAGCACGGGTGCTTTAGAGGTCGCCTACACAGGATGGCGTTATGTGACCTGCCATCATGTCCTTGCAGACATGAAGCTGGAACCAGTGACAATGTGCTGTGGGAATGTGACTTGTACAAAAACGACCGAAACATCATGTTGGACGGCATGACGAGAGGGCACTTAAATAATATGTATTGAGTCAAGAATTGCACGTTGTGTAACAGAGCCGGTGAGCAAACTCCCGTGCATCTCCCATAAATCGCTCCGTATACCGAGAGGTGGGTAGGAGCATGGGTGGAAGTGAGTAAATGCGCTATAAAAAAATGGCACTCACTCACATAAACACTGACGACTAGCGTTATACTAAAGGTTCTCAGAGTTATCGTCGACTCAATGTAATTTTTTTCCAGATATATCTTCGAGCCTTCATTCAGCCGCAAGGAGCGCGTGTCGTGGGTGATCATCCTGGCCATCAGCCTCTCCATATGCGCCATGAACATCTATCAGATAGTCTCCAAGTGGACGTCCACGCCATTCGTGAACGTCATCGACCCGGTGCCTACACCCATCTGGGCTATACCCTTCCCCAGCGTCGTGCTGTGTCCGCACCTGCACGTGCAGCGGTCGTACTATAACGTGACGGAGCTTAAACAGTAGGTAGACCAACATTCATGTAGCTACAGCATAAATATTATGAAATGTTCAAATATCAGGAGGTTCCGGGTTCGAGTCCCGGATCGGCCCTAAAAAGTGTTATTTTGATTTTGAAACGTTTCTTAGTACAGAAGGACAAAAGAACAATCGGAGCCTCTTGGTGACTACCCATGCCCATTAACACCACGAGGGTGTTCATCGTGGTTAATTGTTATATATAATCGGCGCTCTCCTCCCCATTCCCCGCAATAGGCCACCAGCTACTCACAAACCACTCAAAACCGCGATAGCAATACCATCACTTTTAAGGTGATACCATGTGAACGAGGTGTACCTCTCCGGTCGTGCCGGTCGGTTTCGGGTGCACGATGAGATATTAAAAACGTCATAGCTACTGGGCCATAGTGGCACCATGAATCAATGGGCACCTGATGGCACCAAGATTTTATGGGTGCAGTATATAGTACTGGCTATACTGCCATGGCCAATATATTGTGTAGCTTCCCCACCATGGTCCCAGCCTTGTCATGGCGGTGAGACTCGGTAGTCTGGGGTGAACCCAAACACCTTGGGCGAAGGCAGTTGAGAGTAGGAAGAGGAGGCACTTATGCCCACGGAGCAAGAGGCGAGGATGGGAACCTGACCGCATTGTACTTTCCCAAAGCTGGTGGTCCCCCGCAGGACAACCCTTATGTAGAGGTGGAGTCGATTCCTTTGGGGACTGACTAGCCACCAAGTGCCCTAATGATTTGTAGTTCGGGGACACCTCACGAATGGCACCAATAGCGGCATGGTACTCGCGGTGGTTCTAGTGTCAATCCGGCACTGTAATATACCGCGAGCCCCACTCACTACTGTAACCTATCCTGGGCCGGTGACGGTGCGTGGATGCGTTTCCCGCGTTAAAAAAAAAGAATTATTATTATTATTAAGTATTGTAAGCGAAAGTTCCACGTGTGGGCAAGATTAAAAAACATTAAAAGCAGCTAAAGCAGACATCAATCGATTTGTCTGTTCCCTAAAGATCACAAAATTACCATCCGTGAGGTTTGGCTCGGAATTCGGTTCGTAATGAAATTTCTTACCCGTATGAAGCATGATTCTAAAGCCAGGCTTGCTCAGTTGTAATTAGGTAGGTTAAGTAACTTTTTTGCTTTTTTTTATTTTCTCAGCAAACCAGGGCAGTAGTAGGGCAAACCAGCAGTCGGAGCCTTGTGACGACTACCAACGCCAATATACATCCGCAACCGTCATGTAGATGCATTACCTTCCTTTCCTCTTCTCTTACTACGGATAGCTAGTCAACACCTTGTTCAGTACCGTATACTGTAAACGAATAGACGAATAGAATTTATCATAATCTGCAATCCGCGGGGTGAATAATAATTATTAAGTCAATAGACTTTTCTCACTCGTGTTCATGTCAAAAACAGGCAAACGTCTAGGAAAAATGTTCCAAAAGAAAACTCGCTCATTATTTTCTCTTAAATTAAATGTTGCGTTGTTTGGTGAGAATGTAAATAAATAATGAATCATTTTTTTTTTAGAATAGAGCGCTTCTATGCATCCTTAGTTTGTCCACAATTGAATACTGAAAAGATGGCATTAAATAGTCGTTTGGGCCTTGAACATAACAAAGAGTTATCGGATTTCATTACAAAGGTAAAATAATTTCAATAATTAACAAATATATATTTTTAATGATTATATGTAAATAGAACTAGTATTCAGTATGCAAAGGACAGACCAATTTTTCATTAATGCAATGAAACATCTACTATAGTACCTGCACGGTTGGATATTATATGTTATTTTTTGCGTTTTACCCTTATCTTTACGACCTTACTCAGAATTGAATCCAGAAATTATCTAGTACTACGTTACGCTCTACTCTATACTATTTGATCGTAATATGTTATAACTAATGAGTAAGTTTGAGTTCTCAACAATCAATTTTTTTTTGTTTTTATATTATAATGTAAAAACAAAAAAAAATTGATTGTTGAGAATAATTGGATTGTATGTAAACTGAAAGACATGTCCAATCTGGACGTTTGGGATTTAGCACAGTAATAGTAGGTCCACTAAAATCTGTCATCTTTCACTATCATCATTATCAGTCCTTATCGGTCCACCGCTGGACATAGGCCTCATTCAAAGAATGCCAAGACGACCGATTTCCGATCTAAAAGCTGCGCCTTAATTTAATTATATTGATAATTTCGTCTTTCGAGCCTTAATGTATAATATTATGTTATAATACAACGCTGATTCTCAGCGACTCCTCAAAATCAATCGGTTGGAGCGAATAACTGACATCCTGTGCACTAAGCTTATTATATCCAGCGACTATCTTGTATATAGACTAGCTAGTCTCCATAAACTTTAAACGAAATTCACTCTAGAACAACCGTTATTTGCGTCTTCACAGGCCTCCCCAAAATGCTCGGACATGGTGCAGCAGTGCTACTGGCGCTCGCGACACGGGACCGACTGGTTCACGGAGGACTGCTGCGACGAGCTACTTACGCCTGTCTTCACTGACTACGGCCTCTGCTACGCATTCAATGGACTACCTCTAAGTGGACTGTAAAATTATGACTTTGACAAGATTTTATTGGTTTTCGCGGGATTTAAGAGCTTCCACCGGACCTTGGCAGACTATCGACTAAAACAACTGCACTCGGCTGTGTCTGTTAAAGTGATCGAATCTGCCAGCGACTGGGAGCATTTAGAACTGGCTCCGAATGTAAATAATATAAATGTTATATTGGAGTTTATTCCTTACGAATAGTTTTATGAGTCGTGCTATGACAAAATTATTCTGAGCACGCATTACATTGTCCGGGATTGGAATGTGCCCGAAGTGGCCATAGGCTCGCCTCCTACGACATCATTGGCCTCAGTACCTTGGCTAATCGTGGGTATGCTAGTATAGCTACTGGTCTTACGTGTTTTGTATGTACTAGCACACCTCTGCCTATTTCTTCGGGGATAAGAGGCGTGAAGGCACTTTAGTTTATAAGGAGTAAGCTCCACCCACGTGTCAGCGGTGACACACTCAGTGTCCTCGAGTGGCATTTCTTTCACCTGTATCTACGCCGTGTAATGGGAACCTTCTTAATTAACGGTCGTCTGTCTAGGACTGAAACGGTATTCATTAATTATTATTACAATTCACGGTCAATTTAATGTAACACTTATTAAATTGTTTTTGTGTTTGTAATTGTCGTAATTACTGAAGTGATGTGGATACGCTTTGAATCAAGAACCTTTACATTTTTATATCGAAAAGATCGCCTTGTGCTTTTTTTCTTTTCCTTTCCACTCCAGTGGAATGTTTTTTAAGGATATGAAAATGATACTTATTTTACCGTGCATTTGAAAGAATAAGAGAGAATTTCTGAGCGACGTTCGCGCACTACGGCACTAAAAGCTCTGACAGATTTCATGCCATATTCATTAATTTACCTGCATTGATTTACAAAAATACAAGATGCACGAATTCATATTAAACTGTAATTGTATAGCATCTGTGATTGTATAAAATGCATAGACACATGTATATACGATATGACTTTGTTTTCTATATAAAAAGAAGATACCTAACATACAGTTGATATGTTTTTTGGGCATATGAGCAATCGGAGTCTTTTTACGATCACCGACGCCCATGGACGTCTCCATAATTTATATGCCACCGCGACCCCCATCCAAGGGCCACCGACAACTTTACGCCCGTATCATCAGTATCGGATCAGTAACGCCGATCCAACTCAGCTGCAATGCACAACCTCTTACTAAAGTATATGAGTGTTTTTCCCACAGGACCAACACTACCATTGCCTGGCAAAGAACCTTCAACGAGAACGCTTCTGCCAGGTCGTTGGAGTGGGACCTTGACGACGGCTACCCCAAGAAGTTTCCTCCCAAACCCAATATGCGGCCCTTCAGGGTGATGGCGTCCGGAGAAGTCAACGGGCTCGGTATCGACCTGTTTTTGAACATCAGCGAACACCAGTACGACTGCGATGGCAACCATTTTGGTTTCAATGTTAGTAATATATTTTGTGAGATCTTCGCCCTCCAGTCACTAAAAGGTTAAATTAAACACTGTAGAAAAAAGACGATGGTTCACCAACTCTAAGCGAAAACTACTAATTTTACAGGTTTTCATAAACTCCCCAACAGACCACGTGTACTCCAGCGCGGTGTTGCGCCTGCCCATGGACCGCATGACCACCGTGGAAGTCACCCCCACCACGTACAAGACGGACTCTTCACTACGCCGCCTCTCGCCTGGCCAGCGGCAGTGTTTCTTCCAGAGCGAGAAGAGGCTGCAGTACTACGAGTACTACACTGACAGCAACTGCAAGCATAACCTGTGGATCAGGGAGACGTGGAGGAACTGCAGCTGTATTCTGTACAACTGGCCGAGTAAGTTGACGAATGTCATCATATTATAAATACATTTGATAGGGTCCTACCATGATTCTTTAAACACACTGCATGGCGCATGTATCATCATCATCGTTATCAGCCGGTGACATCCACAGCTAGATAGAGGCTTCCCCCATAGAGCGCCATAGGTCACGGATGTGAGCCGCTTGCATCCATTAGCCCTCCGCCACCTTGATCAAGTCGGTCCACCGGGTGGGAGGCCATCCCACACGCTGGGGTCCCGTGCGGGGCCACCACTCGAGAACATTACTTCCCCAACAGCCATCGGTTCTGCGAGCAATGTGGCATGCCCATTGATCCTTCAGCTTGCTAATTCTGTGAGCTATGTCGTTTACTCCTGGTTCTCTTGTGGGTTCCCGAATTTAGGACCATATCTCGCAGACAAATATTAAGCATAGCTCTTTCCATGGTACGCTGAATGACTCTGAGCTTGTTTAAGAGGTCAACACTTAGTGGCCAAGCCTCGTTGCACATGCGCTTGTATTAAGAACCTTTTTTTTTTGTTGACGCGGGGAAACGCATTTACTCGCCTTCACCGGCCCTGAGTGGGGTCCAGTGGTATGTGGGATTCACGGCACATGATAGTACCGAATAACCACAAAAACCACCGCGAGTGGGCCTGACCGGGCTGCCCCATCTTTTATCGGCTTGTATAAGTCAGTCAAGTTGCGATCTTGTACTGTCTCCGCTTTGAATGAAGAAGGTATTTGGAATTACTCCCTATCTCTATCTGATTAATATATTGTGGGTCCCAAGACACTTTTACTTTGTCCCTCGTGCTCCCTGCGTTCATATCAATTACTTTTTAGTGGATGCCGCTATCAACCCTGGTGACACAGGAGTAGCAGAGTGGTGGTAATGAGTGGTGGGCCAAGCACGATAAAATAAAATACACCTGTGTAAGCTTCAGCTGTGTCAATTGTGACTCTCTTTCCGTTTACAAAATCCATTTAAAAACTGTAAAAAAACTCAGTTCTGGTTTTAGGGCTGTTTGCAACATGAGATAGAATTTAAATATCATTTCCATACATCTAAGGCCCCTTATACTATAAAAAAGAATTTTTTTCATTATTCTTAACGGTTAACGATAACATCACTAGCCAACGAGACGACCTACATGTCGCCCACACAGTTTTCAGCATAGAGATAAATATTAACAAGGAAACAATGAATACGTAATATCTGGGGGCCCGGCAGTGTCACCGCCAAGTCGAGCAAAAAATCGGCACGGACATACCATACACCTTCAGCACAGACTACACGAGTGACATGAAATAATCATAATATAGTTGATGGAATTGATATTTTGATGGAACTTCTTTTTACCATTCCAATAAATGTATGAGATTTCGATACGATCACTATTAATTATTTAACATTTGTTTCGGTTCCTCCGATTTTAATACGTAAAAGAGATAGAACCTTTATATGCCGAATTGGTGTACGATGGTATAACTCTCGCTCACATGATACCTCCCTCAATCTCTGTCTCTCTTTTGTCATTAAATTATATCTGCGCAATGCGCATGCGAGATTAGATGGGCGGATAGTTATAGTGTTTCACACCTTCCTTCTGTATTAACGAAGATGGACGCTCGCCGCGATAAGCCTGTCTATGGCATCTTTTCTATGTTATCCCTATGGATTTGTAGACCGAACACTTTACTATTTGTCATAGTCAAAGGTTATACAAGTGAAAACAATTGATCTTATCACAGTAAGTGGATTTGGCTTGCTCTACCTGGGCAAGTTAAGTCCACGTGGTAGTCAACCATAGTGGGCCATTGTTAAGAGTACATGATATGCTACTCCTCCCTCTCAAGCAGGGAGGTACTGTGACCATTAGTATTTTAGCGTCACAAGGTTCTACCATTTGGGCTTACGGTCTGCATTTCTTCGACAGGAGAAAAAGTGGAGAACCCCATTTGCTCCACCGTGGCCGATTTTGAATGCGTCGACAGGGTCAAAGGTAAGACGATTAATTAGCTTCACAAGCTTTCTTGTTTTTATTTCATTATAAGTTTAATTTTTTACACTTAAACCTTATTATCTTAATTAGGATTTGGCACGGAACTCTAAGTGCAAACAAATCGTAAGATTTATTAAAAAACTAGCAGCGCCCAGCGCCCTTCCTCGTGAATGCGGCTATCGTACACAATTTTTTTTTCAAATCGGACCTATCGTTCCAGATGTTAGCGCCTTCAAAATATACCAACAAAAATTCTTCAATTTTGTTATACTCGCATTAATATAGACGTAAGTAATAATCGTTATTTGCTCATGCTTATTCCTCTAGTAGTAGTTATTATATATATATATTTTAGTTATTATATATATATATATATATATATATATATAATTAATAACTGAAGGTAATAGGCACGAACCCTCATAAAATCATACAAACTTTGATGTTTTTATTGTTGAAGTACAGATAACGATAAGATGACAAAACAACAACGGAGACGTATGTTTGGCTACGATCACGTGTATCTGTAGTCCACTGGTCCCTTTAAACTCTGAAATTTAAATAAAATCATTTGCTTGGGTTGTGACTTTTCTCGATAATTTCCTGAGTGTCATGGAACATCTCTAAACTCGATGAATGTAAGTGTTAATTGTTGTAGCTGATAGCGCACATCGTATACACAGCACCGGCCAAGTGCGCATCGTTTCCCTGAAAAAAATATTTCTCTAACTATAAAGTGACAAAAAAGGGGGCTTCGGATTCCAAAAAGTACAGTGCTAAAATAGCCGTAACACACTAAAATGATGTAGTGGCGTCAGAAATAAGTAAAGTAAGAGTAAATATAGTCTTGCTATAAATATTGTAACAAAGAAAAACGTTACACTTTTTAATTGCGAATAACATTTGTTACTTTTACAGCGTGTTAGTTTACAGCGTGTTAGTTTACAGCGTGTTAGTTTACAGCGTGTTAGTTTAATGCACAAATATAAAACAATTAGCCAAAGTCTCCATTGGCTGCAATACAGTCCCTTAAACGTCGAAGCCGGTTATCAATAGAAGCACGTACCCCATGGGGAAATTCTTCACTGCCCATCGTAAGGATTGTTTTAGGGACTCCAAATAATCATGGCGTACAAAGCTTCAAAAACTGACCATAAATCATAATCCAGCGGATTAAGATCGGGACTAGATGACAGCCAGTCTTCAGCTCTGATGAAGTTCAAGACGTTGGCTTCCTACCAGGACTGCGTGGTCCGAGATTTATGACCCGGCGCCGAGTCTTGCTGGAAGGACCATAGCTGGTTATTGCACATGGTGTTATTAAGGGTCTTAAC
The DNA here is from genome assembly GCA_017140195.1 of Eumaeus atala. NCBI lineage: Eukaryota > Metazoa > Arthropoda > Insecta > Lepidoptera > Lycaenidae > Eumaeus > Eumaeus atala. Next base: position 73,860 of record JAFELO010000189.1, on the reverse strand, counting down.
TACCATTCTCCAGAGTGGCATTTTACCACTCTCCTAAGTCATCGCTTAAAGTACGCAACATGGCTCTAGGTACTATCTCCCTTTCCCGAGATGAAAACCTTTGCTTTCGGACAGGATTTCTTCGAATTCTTTCTCTTATAACTTTGAACACCGTTTTCGCACGACCACTACGGGGACGGCCAGATCTTTATGTGTCTCAAACAGAGGAAGTCTCATTGTACCTATTAATATCATGGTACAAAATCATTTGACTAATATCAAGTGTATGGAGAGTTTTGAAAATTGCATTTGGCTCCATACCGATTTTGGGTAAGGCAATCACATTGATGCTGTTCTCTTTATCGCCCCACTCCATTTTAATATCGCAAAATATTGTACAATGTCCTGGCGCCAAAATGACAAAATACAATGAACAATCGTATAACAATGACAGATTCAAAATTGAAACGTAATATTCTTTTATTTTTAATTATAGGGCGGATTTCTCAAACGTTGTTCGTAACGTAATGGAATTCCTCAGTTAATTATGTATTTCTTTTTATTTGGGATGTTATTAAATGATAAATTACTAAGTATATTGCAACAGAATTGTATTTTTCAATCCCAACATTTACTACACATCGCGTAAATTAAAATTACACTTTTGAACAGTCTCCGTCTGTATTATTATCATAAGTTTATTTTAATAGAATTTAGAGCATAGTTATTCTTATTTAAAAGTTTAACCTTTTAAAAATCTTATATAAATCATAATTTTTTTAAAACAATAGAGTATAACGTCCCTTTTTGGTACTTATCACCACATTAAAATTACAATTTTGAAGTATGTGGGACACAAGTAACTTAAACATATAAAAATATAGTATTTTATCCTTATATTAATATCATAGTTTTATTTAATAGACTGTTAAAAAGTATAATTATTTTAAAGAAAACTAACAAACAAAGTAGGATATGTCACGTATGTTGAAAGTGGCGTGACGTATAGGAAATATAAACCAATGTTCACAAGTTTAAATTAAATATAATACGAATTGGCAAAAAGACTTCAAAATAAAACCTTTCTACAATTATTTTAAAGAAGTAGGTCAAACATAAAAATCAAGAATGTTATTCCCGCTACATGAATTGCACAGAAATTTTTTGCAAACCAAGCACTTCACCACCTGTTGACGATTAAACGGCCGGCGAGTTATGCAAAGATGACAAGAAAATGTTTTCGATGTAGATAGCTCTTTTTAGTTTTAAAATCTGTTTCGGGGGTAGTTTATTATCTACATTAAGGACTTTGCATTGGAGAAGTCTTATTCATTTGCTGGGCGAAAAGAAAATTTTCGGAATAGGCGGAAATACTTCGGGGGATAATCTAGTTTTCCATGCCCTGCTTCCGAAAAGGACCAGGTCGCATAAGGTAATTACAATTTTCGCGTGAATAAATTTAGTAAAAAAAATCTTTTGTCTATACTGACTGTTTGGTCCGTCCGAAAAAAAAAGAATGATTTCCATTTGAGTATTAATTATCCTTGTATGTTTAATCACCGGCAACAAATGCGCCCAAATAGCATTTGGCTCATGGCAATTATCGTCTGGTATGGATACAAATGACTGATATGAGTCTGTTGCAAAAGTGATTCCGGTGTGTAAAGTAATTGAATTTTTGGACGCTCCGAAGTGTACTGCATCTAGTTACTGTATTTACAGGCAAAATTTTCAGAAACATCACATAAAATTATCATTTCTATTTTGGAAAGATTTGTGACACATGCCCTTTACTGTCTCTATTGTTCCTTCCAATTGTTGACATGCGGTTTAAAATATTCGAGCTGCTTTTCAAAGTCCTGCATAAGTTCCTTTCAGTCCCCTTCATTTGTTGTTTTATATTTAGTCACATATTCGTTGATAGAGTTTTCATATTTGTGATCCACTCTAATCCACTTGTGCCATGTTATCTGGTAATGTAATTGGTCTTGTCTGTATTGAACACAGAAAGACGCACAATTGTTGCATTTGTTGTACATGTAGTTTTATGATTTAGTATCGCATGTGATAGCTTTCAATAAATCACTAGTGTATACACAAAAGGAATGATTCGCTTGAACTTCAAAGCATAAAAAACAAAGTTCATGTTTCTGTGTTTAATACACATACAAGTATCACGGCTCGCAGAATTTGGAGACAACATATAGAACGGCCTGTATCCGAAGAATTTCATGTAACTATACCGCCCACCTTCATCCATATAGACGTTACAGATGTTTTTTATTGTGTCGACCAAATATCTTATTTGCATTTTCATTTTTTTTCAGAGTTTTGTTTCTTTTCTCTTTTCTCCATCTGTACTTCTACTTATGTCATCTCTTTTTTTGCCATTTTCCTTAATTCGGATTCAACCCTTCAGTCCTTAATTTTTATGGTCAAGTTTTAAATTTAATTTTTCATCTATTTTTTGTGCTAACTTTTTAAATACTCGCTTATCAACGGGTTTTTATAGACAATATGTTTCAGGCAGTGATATCTCTAATAGTTCTTGCCGCGCTTGAATATTATCCTTTTCAGTTTTTAGCAACATCATTTCTTTTTCGTGTCTCTTTTGCTGTCTATAGAGTTTTTTTCTCATGTTATTTAATGCTGTCTTCTAAGTGTAAATTTTTCGTAAGTGCAAATGGGCCTCATATTTTTCCGGATTATTTTTTTATTTTTCAGTATATCGTTCGGCACGGTCTGCAGCCGTTAATGCCATTTTCGTTTATCTGAAATAAAAAATACTTTACTTACAGGCAGACAAAGATAATGGCGGATAAACATAATGACGACAAAGAGATATTCTTAGTTTGACCTGTTTGTTACGAACAGCTCAAACTGAGAATCTCGTTTTGTCGTCATGTATGTAACAGCTGTATGTAACAGGTCAAACTGATGTTTGTTCAAAAATATGTATATAATGACAATATAATATGCCAATATTGCATACAACCAGATTAATTTTCTAACCAGCCTTTTTAAGTCGGTTAATTAAAGAACATAGCATTAAGAAGTTATTAAAAATTCAATACAAAATAAACGATTATTACAATCATTAGGAACATTACCTAAGAATTCCAAGACGTTGCATTTTGAAATCCCTTGTACATCTCGTTATGTATTGGATGTGACGTATGTTTACCTGTTGCAAGTAGAATCGCATTTAACACATAAAAACGCTAAATATTAGAAAATTATACTACAAATTGCTTTGAATATAGGTTCCATGATTATTAAACAAAAACATAACATAAAACTTCAATACTTAAATTGAAAAATCGCCTGTTCGTAGTGGATTTTTTTTTTTGGTACTCGTGACGGAGACAACTTTACAGTTCAGATTTTCTGCAGACACTGTTGAAACAACAGTTGTAACGGTTGCTTTGGCATAAAAGTGTTGTCATTTACGAAAATAAATCTAAGTATGGAAGCATTAATTACAGGAACATTTGCAAACCTGTCGTGACGTGTTGCAGAATTTCCACCCGAAAAAAATGCGAACACGGCAAAACTATGTAATTTATAAATAAATCAGACTCAAACTGTGCTCGAATAAGATTCAATTTAGCGTCTTGGATCTTATTCTGGATCTTATCAAACAACTAGGACATCTGCACTAAAGAGTAGGACAACACTTTAACATTTTGCTAAAACATTGTGTACTTGGGGGTGGACACTTCAGTTTTGAGTATATTTTGTATAACTTTAGCTTTAGTTTCTAATATCATAGGAGTTATGTTCTATGTAATATCGTTTTAATAAATAATATATTTTATAATTTATTATAAAATATGTGGTTTGGGACCAAATGTATTCTCCTTAAAATAAGTTAAAAGTCGTAGGACACACTGATTTCTAAGAAACAACGTTTCAAAAATCCGCCTTTTAACAGTGTTTATGGCCAGACTGAGTAATTACTTATTAAGATATAAGATTACCAGCAAAATTGATTTGTAAATGCGCCATATTGCATTGCATATAGTGTGGTGTTGCATTTGCGGTGGCATATTGGAGTGGGGAGATAAATGAGAGCAACACATCATCAGCAATCACATAACAGTTATGCGGATTTTTATATTGTCACCAAAATGATACAACTGCTTGTAATATAAAAATACTTGTAATATAAATTATGTATCTGGCTGCTGTCTGAAGGTACTTACATGGCTGATATTATAACAATTTTTGGGGGCTTTATAACGTAACAGAGTGCAAACCAATCATTTTTAGAGATTTTATGAATTTTTATGGACGCTAATCCCAGTAACGGCTTAAGCTGTTCTAATGAAAACTATATTACCGGGAAAATATATCGCAATCGATTTACAACACAGTAGCTCTTTAATGCAAAACTAGATGGCGCTGCCCCGCGTGAGGAACAAACTATCGTTGTGTCGTCGACAAGTACATATATACGAAATGGCAGCTGTGAATTTGCTGAACGGATTTTTATGAAATTGAATTTTTTTTGACCCCAATGGTAGTTAAATGCTTCTGGGGACAGAACTTCAATCAATAGTATATACTGTAAATAGTTATATTGTTAGTATAATTAATCATTGAAATATATTTTACGTCGTAGCTGTATTATATAAATCGCCATAATACATTACGGCTACACGTTTTCAAAAACAGCCGTTTTGATCTGTGGCGGCCCAATGATTAGCCGGGTTGTCATTCTTCAATATGGCGACTGGAGTCCTCATTAAAGATTTTGATTATTTAGATTTCTATTTTACTTAGATATATAGCGACGGTAAGAGGATATTGGGCATAAGCGACAAAAATGAAGTTGTACAGGAGAGCAGTTTAAAGTTTGAAATTTTAGAAAAATTAACATAAATTTTATATTTACTTTAGGAAGAGGTAGTAGTACCATACATGGTGCCTGACACTACATACATCTTACCATGCAATGCAATTAGGCGGGCACGACCGGGGAAGTACCTCTCGCTCATTTGATACCGGTGTAAAGTGACGACGCTGGCGCATTTCGTGCGGTTTGTGAGTAGCCGGTGGCTTTTTTGGCGGCGGGGGGTGATAGGAGGGCAACGCATCTGCGTAACAATCATGCGAATGCCCATGGATATGGGTAGTCATCAAAAGGCTCCGATTTCCCGTTTGCCTCATATGCTGTAGAAAAATTACTGTCATATCACAAAAAAAGAAATAGCTCTAGAATAGAAAACAATAAGTGTTAATTGTTGTTTTTAGGTACGCGATTTAACGTTGTTTTATGTAGTTTAATGTCGTATAGGTCATACAGTCTTCTGTGTTTATGAGTTAGTTTTTTTATTGTAAGTTGTTACACATGTCTAAAAAAAGAAGGGAATAGACATAGAAAACTACGCAGACATTTGGCATTCTCACACCAAGAGATAGTAGTGCTTAAATACCAAGACTAGAATAACCTTGACAGGTAAAAACGGATACGTGCCAATTAACATAATTATTTCAAAAAGTAATGGAAAATAAGAAACAACACATAGCAAAAATTTTGTGACGATGTTATTTATACATTATTAACAGAATACATTGGTTGAAAAAAAAATTAAGTGGGTGCTAACATTTCTACACCAGGAGGGAGTTGAGAACGTCCAACACTAGGCATTATCTTAACAAGGTGTAACATGCATAATTCGCTTTTACACTCGAGAATTGACCGCAAAATAGGTAAGAATATATGTCATCAACGTTTAGTGATGTTGTAAGATGACTAAGAAAATTAGTTCTTAATATAATTTTATGCACAGGTCTTACAAAATCATAATAAGGAATGATTTTATAAGTACAGTTTTCTATGATAAGGGATAAACGATAGGAAAGTGGGGCTGAACCCTGCAGTTGTGGACTTTGGGACATGAAGGTAGCACACTTTACAAAAGTCGTCGTACTGCAGCAAACGTGGACCAGCGGCTGATGTACAACTTCTACGCGGACAGCGAGGAGCACAGGTCGCCGCACGACGAGACCAGCTCCTGCTACCCGGCCTGCAACGACGTGATGTACTACACGCAGGTGTACTACTCCGACCTGCTCAAAGAGCCGCGGTACTCCAAGTTCGACTGGAAGTCGCCGCGAAAGTAAGCATTTCTGCTTGATTTTCATGTGGTGGGCGAGTCTCTGGTGGCCCATACTGATGGGGTAAGGAGAAGTGAGTAACACAGCATAACCGCTGTTTATAGGCTTGGAGACTCCAAGTCCTACAATTTCTTTTAAAACTATTTTTTATAGGATAAGGGGAAAACGAGGAGTCGTAGCTAACTCGAAATAGGAGTAGGTGCTTTTCTTGAAGAAACCCAGGTCGTCTCCAACAGCTCGCACTTGATCGATCTTTGGACTATGACTCTATAAGACTTATTACTTCTTTTGGTCTCATTTGTGTTTTAGGGGCGAACTGACGAGTATCAACGTACATTTCTACGACGACATATTCCTGGGACAGCATCGGCATGCACAGTACGATGAGTATTACTTTGCAGGTACATACAAATTTCACAAATTACTGTATAGCGACACCTTGCGTCCAAACATACATCTAGAGGCAGCAGCATTCCATTGTCGGTTACTACTAATGATTTCCGCGCAGTCAAATATCGTCAACGGCGTATCGGCCATCCCTGTAGAGCCAAGCTATCGACCCAGAATATGATATGTCATTCAGTGTCGCGTTTTGTGCGCTTTGTGGGCATAATAAAAAAAAAAATACATTTGAACTGTTTTCTCATTTTGGGGCCAACACAGTGTACATTATTTTGCTATATCAATTGAGATTTTTTTTACAATAGAGGACCATTTTAACAAACAAAACGACCGTATTTATGCTCACCATTAATTGTTTTATACTTGTGCATTCAACTAGCACACTTGTGAAAGTAATAAGTAAGTGTTATTGGCGATATAACAAACATCCTATTTATGGAGGTAGTGCCGAATACACGCAAGCGTCACCGCGAATGCCATCAGTACCGTGTTTGGTGGGGTGCCCCGGAACAACAATTTACTAAGGTACCTCGACGGCTAGTCGATCCCCAGGGGACCGACGCCTCCTCCACAGCAGGGTTGCCGTGCGCCACTGGACAACCCCACCAACTTTGGGACAGTGCAGTGGGGTGAGGTTCCCATCCTCATCCCCTGCCCCGTACTCAAGAGCGTATAAGAGGGGGCCTCTTCTTACAAGAGGGGTACATAGAGCGCCTCCTCGTCACGCTCTTTAGCCACTCTCCTTGTAAGGGGGGCTAAAGAGCCCCACCTCCCTTTCAACTTCCATTGTTGTCCATAACGCTCTCATAATGCGCACACCAGCTTACAACACAAGTCAAGCGTGCATAAAAATTTATTTTTATTCCGTTTAGTGTCAGTGAGTAAATGGCTGTTATGTTGTAGCGTTACCAGGCGGTGCTACGGAAGTACCTCTTCACTTTTATACATTGTCGTACGCTATGCGCTACGTGCGTTTAGTATAAGTCAGTGTTGACACTTGACATGACATAAGTTCACCTGTAAACCTCGTTAGAGAAACGTGTGCTCTATAGCCTCCAAAACTTGCGAGAAGTTTTTTCTTTTTAATTCGTCTGATAAGATTTTCATCTTGTATCTAAACTGAGATATTATTTTATTCTAAGTGATATGAGATGTTATTACTATAATAGTATGTCGAATTAAGTCTATTCTATTAAAAAAATCTTTATATAATAATATTTAAGAGGATGACATGTTCACCTCAGGTGTTCAAAGCCTCCCCACCATGGTTCAAGCCTTGTCATCGAGACTTCTTGGGCGAAGCCAAATAAGCCGAGGAGGTGGCGGCTCAACCGCTCCTATAAGAGGGGTCTAAAGAGCAGGAGGGGGTGACGCTCTTTGTACTCTCTTATAAGAGGGGACAAAAGAGAAAAATTGGCAGCGCTCTTGCGCACGGGGCAAGGGACGAGGACGGGAACCTCAGCCCATTGCACTGTCCCAAAGTCAGGGGGGTTCTCATGTGGTGCGAGACAAACCCATCTGAGGAGGTGCCGTCGGTCCCTTCAAGGGCCTGACTTGCCGTCGAGGTACCCTGATGATTTGTTGTTCCCGGGCACCTCACCATAGGCGGCCCTGGCGGGCCTTTGTGGGTATTCGGCACTATAATGTGTCACAAGCCCGACATACCACTGGACTCCACCCAGGGCCAGTGAAGGCGCGTAAATGCGTTTCCCCGCATCAGCATAAAAAAGGCTGAACGCCTCGTCAAATATTAGAATTTTAAAAAAAATAATGGTATTTGTCAATTTGACTTTTCATTGAAGATTCAACATGTCTACCCATTGTAAGGAACCTACTCACTAGCTTAATATGTGTATAACACGAACACTTCCCTTCAGGTGCAATCGGAGGACTCCTGAGCCTATTCCTCGGCTTCAGCATCATCAGTGTTGCCGAGTTGGTCTACTTTGTCGTATTGAAGCCGATCCACATCGCACTAAGGAGAACGATTCATAAAAATCACGGAATATAGAAATATAACGATGAAAACAATTAAATGAAATATAATGTATGCCATAACAATAAACGTATAAGAATTTACACTTTATTTTTTTTTCTTTTAACACGAGAACGGTCAAATATGTACCAAAAGTAACCAAAATGTTATAGATAAATTGGCAGTGTTTTTTAGCGGGACTGGCCCTGATTTCTCACGAGAATTTCGGTTATCTGTTAGGCGGGTTGCGGACGATATCATTTTACGTGATAACGGTTCTCTATTTATCTCTGAACGCACGAATGAAGTGAAAGAGACGGCTTGTTACGTTTTCTCGCTCGAAACAATGCTGACTCAGAACGTTACTATGACGTTATACAATTTCGCGTTCAAGCGGTTATCGTGTCAAAAAGGTTTAAAACTAGGCCTTCTGGTCGAATTGTGTTTCTCACTATCTATATTGCAACCTTTAAAGCTACGCCAAAACAAACTTGCATACTCCTTGGCCTTCTTTAAGTGACGTTCATTTGACATGGCGGTTCGAATTTTAGCCAATAAACAACACAATATATAATAATAATAATAGAAGAGTATTGTTGGGTAAATTATGTACCAAGAAGGCTGTCTGGATCAGCCCAGTAAGGTCGATCAGCTGAGGAGCCTCAGCGACGCGCTGAACGCTAAAGTTGTGGAACAAGTGAACGGCTCACAAGAACTGGTTCAACTGAATAACTTCACTAGTGAATGTAATGAGTATCGCATTAGAAATTCATTCCGAGAAAGGTGAAAAACATACATGATAGTTTTTTATTACCGAATAGCCTGATAGACTTCAAACGCACATCATAATCGCTGCCAAATCCCCGTTGAGTTATCCTCTCAAAGGCCGCACGAATCGCGTCATAGCAATAAGGGACGAAGGTTACCATAACCTTCCTCTGACACAACTTGTGATGGCTCTGCTGTACATACCATATGTTATGATCATGCAATCCCTAATTAGGAATAAACGTTGGCAGTAACATCCTAATAGATGCTTTAATTACCCC
>JAFELO010000189.1:7500-55565 GCA_017140195.1 Eumaeus atala | reverse complement strand
AACTGCCTATCAAGATAAATGTAGGTTTATTTCTTGCAGTAATTGATTTGTTGTATTGCTTGTGGTCCTATTGGTTGTAACTTTATAATACATAGTCACATGAATGTCAAAGATCATACACAAAAATCTCTTCAGCTTTATTATGTTAGGAATAGATATTTAAAACATTTCACTTATATTGTATTTGATTTATTTTATTATTACAGTTGCAACATATCAAAGATACATATTAAGACCCTTGCTTTACATAACTGTTCAATCTGAGCATTTGTACTGCTATCTGAATAACTTTTTATGGTATTAAATCATTTATTCTAGTGCTTAGGCTGGTAACATTATTCCAATGAACTAGGTGGAAATAATAGCAATAAACGTGAGATGAGCAAAGATAGTAGGAAAATAGCACTAGTACTAGTAAAATTAGAGTAAAGATGTAGAAAAATAGCACAGAGATCTTAGGTACATGATATCTCTTAACAATTTATTGGACATACAAAAGCTGTGTGAATTGTGATGCAATTTCAGAAAATGGGTGCATTAGACTGGTTCTGCATTTGAACTTGGATGTTGGGCACCAAAAAGAGAATATGGGTAGCCAAGGGTTTTAATAACAAGGTAATAATTTTTTTAACTAAACTGGTTCAAATGAGATTCACTATCAACATGGTTTTCTATGCTTCGGGCATTACAAACTATTTCTACTTGGCATTTGTTACAAAAGGCATATTTCTCATGTTCTTGTTTGAAGAAGTTCTCTGTAGATATATCATGACCCTCGATTAACTCTTCGATTTCAGCGAACCACCCCGCATGGTATTCATCGTCATCTATGTGTTCGAGGATGCTCTGGACAGTGTTTTCAATATAAGTGTCACATATTTTACACCATAATTCATCATTGTTCGCGACAGGAAATATAGCATTTAAGGGTTTTGATTCCTCGCACACATTAAAACGATGAGGCATAGAGTTGACGTGTTCCTCGATGTTTTGTAGGGTGCAGTGAATGTTGCTGTGGCACACATCACAGTGTACATCGTCTCGTTCACTGGCCAAATATTTATCTACGTTAATAAACTCACCATCTATTAAATCATAAAAAGCCACCATCCAGGTTTCATGATCGTCGCCATCGAGGTGAGATACCACCGAATCTTCTTCGGAGAAATGGACGTCGCACGGTTTACAGTATAGTTCTTGATCGTTGTAACTAATTCCATTTTCGGCCATTTGTTTTATATTTTCTTTATGTTTTGAACCATTTATGTGTTCTTCTATGCATTTGTTAGCTTTTGGTATATAAACACCGCAGAATATACAACGTACGCGAGTTTTTGAATTTGCAACAATTCCGTACAATAAATCTGTTTTCATTATTATGTAAGGTGACTTAATTTAAATCCAAAAATATATAAATCTTACTACACTTAGAATTTTGATATTTAGAAGTTTTGAAGAAAAACAAAATTAAAGATACATTTGATGCTGCTATTTGCTAACCATATTTTGACAATGGACAGCTGTTTGAATTCCCATTTTTTATTTTTATGTAAATGTTGCGGCGTGGGAAGTAAGTGCAATAGATGATTACTGTCATTGATATTTGATGTAAGAAATAAGAATCCTATAGTTCTCATCATAGTAATTTGTTTATTTCTATCGATCACATAAAATCATGAAGTAATACGTATGATCAATATTAAAAGACAAAAAAATCTATATGATTTGCTTAGATCGTCTCGAAATCGTCGTCGTCGTAGGGGTGTCTTACGTCTACCGATGCCCATGAAACCCCACAATTATTATGCCGATGCGTTGCCCTCATTTCCTCCCCCCCCCATGGTGGTGGTCCAGGCCACCACGGATCATGGACCACGTGACATCAAAGATATTGCTTAACACCGGTATCATGTGAATGAGAGAAAGGTAAAACTAAAAAGAAAGCAATTGTCATCCCCCAATTACATGTATGGAACATGTAACGGGAGGATTACTACCCTAACAACATTACTAATTTTATTTTTCTATCAAAAAGGAACTAGCTGCAGAGTAGCAGATAAACTCATAAAGAAATGCACACTATTCTATCAATTCGTATTTGCCATGGCTGAAGCCTGAAATATCTTTTTATTTTATTCGGACCAGACATTGGCCAACTTTCAGATGTCATTTGTCATTGTCAATGTCTTATGTCATACAAGAAAATATATTTTTTGTTTAATAACTGCGATGTGCAATTAAGAACGAAAACAGCAATTGTTTAGATTTTTAACTTTAGAAAAGATATTTGCAAAGTGTAAACCAGTACATAAATTTATCCAAAAAACAAAAATGTCTCAAGATTGTGACGGTGGTAGTAGACAGGAAGATATATATGATGCTCCAGAAATATTGGAAAAATTAACAGTGCGTACTATTTTATATTAAACTTTCTTTCATTTTCTTTGCACTTATAAGAAACTTATTAAAAATATGTTACAGAGAGAACTCCATGAATTGTACTCTTATAGAGACCTTTTTTTTGAAAAACATCCAATAGAAATGGCGTCAGAAAAAAACAATCTTGTTGATGAGAAAAAGAAATTGCTAGTAGAAAAGTTTGAGGATATTGATGGTATGTGGAATCATTACTTGTATACTAAGTATGAAACTACACTTGTCATTAAAGAAGTGAGTAAACTACACATGCACAGACCTTTTTTGTCACATTGATTTGGGGACATGCAAATTTTCCAAGTTAACTCTACTCACCACTAGCCATTCCATTTACGGATAAAATCAAATTAAATATGTAATATCTTTGGAAATGAAAAGTAAATTTCTATATTGCGTTATAAAAAAAAATTAGTATGGGTTCTTGTGCAAACGTAAGCCAATTAAACTTCTTATCTTGAAAGATGATAATGAATAACATTATCAGAAGTTTATTTTAATTATTCCTTAAAGTAAATTATGTAAACTGTTTTAAAAAAATTACAGAAGAAAAATGAAGCAACATACAGTTAACTAACTTAGTGATTGTTATTATATTTGTTTAATGATTTGAAGGCTTAACAAATCATATCTTATCCTAACAGCACTATGAGGATTCACCTGCATAACTCTCTCTGCTGTTTTTGGTTGTAGTATGAAAATTGAAAGAATTTAACAGATCTGACAGATTCCTGAGATGAGCATGTTCAAAAAAAATTTGTATCATATTTGTGTAATCAGTATCATGGCTATATACACATACATACATATATCGGTAAATGTATGGATGTATGGATGTTGGTTACTCAATAACACCAAAACTACTGAACATTAAACTTATTATGAAATTTATTTTAATTAACATGAAATTTTAGTTGCTTCTGTACCAGCTATAGTAAATGTATAAAAAATAGTAAACATAAGCTATAGAAATAATGTTGTACACATGGTTTTGTCTGAAGCTCATGTGAACAAACAATGCAGCAGCTAGTATTAATATACAACTCACCCTTAGACATGTTTGGAAAAAGCTATGCCTTATCATCTAACCTCTTTGCAGTTTAACAAAATTATTAAAATAAAATTTCAGTTGACACACAAATCCCTGTCCAACTGCGTGCACAATTTTACTATTTAAAAGGCAGATGTTATAACATCAGCTCAACTTATGACCCACATGCCACTCAGTGCCTTAGTAAAGCTGTGAAACTAAATCCCCACATGGTCAGTGCTTGGAATGAACTAGGGGAGTGTTATTGGAAGAATATGAATGTTAAGGAGGCTAAAGCGAGTTTTGAAGGGGCTCTTAAACATGTAAGTATAGAACATTTAATACTTTAGCTCATCTCCTCAATGGGCCTCTAGTTGCTCACAGGCCGCATGAAACGCCACAACAGCGGCATAGCTCTCAGAGTGTTATGGTGTCATGTGAATGACAGGTACCGGCTGTGCCATCCCAACCAAGCTGCAGCGCGTACGGCACTTCTTACTTCTTATCCTCTCTTGCTAAATAACCTATAATTGAGAATTTTATCGGCGCATTTGTGGCGTTTTTACTGAGAGTCCAGTAAATAGATAAACAAGTCCTTATCCATTTATAAAATTTGCAAAGAAGTAACTACATATGTAGTAATTTTTCGTTTACTTATTTATTGACAATTCTTTTAGGAGCGAAATCAACTCTCCCTTCGATGTTTGTCAATTATACTGCGTCAAGAAAGTCACAGCAGGAAACGTAGTGAAGCCACCCAAGCTATTTTAAAGAGTGTTGAATTGGCTAAAGAAGCAGTTGCACAGGACACAAAAGATGGTGTATCATGGACAATATTAGGGAATGCATATCTGTGCCAATTCTTCATTATATCCCAGGACCCAGCTATGCTCAAACTGTGCATGAGTGCATACAAACAGGCAAAGCTAGATCCTATAGCTAAAGGACAGCCAGACTTATATTATAATAAAGGGGTGGTAAGTATTTAGTTGTATGAATTTGTGCTTCGTATACACAAAGCGTTTGGAAGTCACTGATTAATATGACTTGTAAAGGACTTCTTATTGATTTTAAGCCCTTTTAACAATGTTAGGAACAAAATGCGAGGCTAACCGCCATTAGACGTTTTGTCATATTCATGAATGGTTAGAAGTGGTAAATACTGTTATAATTATGGACTTAACATTGGCAGAATCAGACAATGTGCAGATCATTTACCCAACAGGACTTGTAGTTGGAACGTGAGCGAAACCTACTTTCCAGCTGAACCTATTTGGTTGCAACATGTTAAGGGTGGCTAACTGATTGACTTGTATCGTCTTACTGCTGCAATGTAGTTAACATTATTTTATGATAATTCTACTAAATTCTAATTTCAAAAAATGAAGTAGCGTACATATTGATTTTTAATAGTACACTACTGGTAGAGCCCAGAGTGACTTAGCTCAAATCAAGTTAGGAAAACATTACTATATACGCATACGATATCCTGCAATAGAACAATGGCAGTGCCTCTTTAAATCTTTTAACAGAAGGTTTATTTACAGGCTTTAAAATACGAAGAGTGCTACGATGAAGCATTGGAGTCATTCCTCAAGGCGTGTCGCCTGGACCCATCGTGGGAGCCCCCGAGACAGGCGCTCGCGGAGCTTGTGCAATATCTGAGAATGGCGCAGCAATTGCAGCGCTCACGGGGCAAGCTCAAGGGAAAACGACTTGCACAGATGATACAGGTGTGATCATTGTGTGTTCTGGTATTTTTATTTCATATTGCACATGACATGATCACATTCCACTGAAGAATAGAAGGTTCATCAGCACAAGACTGTAGGCGGTTGATAGTTGTTATGGCAACGCTATTATAATGTCAAGAGGAACTATTCTTTATTAGGTACAACTGGTTAGACCCAGAGGCAGATTCGATCAAGTGCATGTGTAGTTGGCTGGTTTATAGAGATGGCTGACGTAAGCAAGAATCCCTACAGATACACAATTATTACAATGTATATGTCGTAGTCGTACTGTACAAATCGCCGTTATAACATTGCGGCTAGCCATTTTCAAAAACAGGCCCGTTTTGTTTTGTGGCGGGCTAACGATTACCCGGATTATCATTGCGGTACGTCCTTCAATATGGCGGCTGACGTTTAGCCTCATTAAATCTCATGATTTTAAGCGGTGATAGTGATCGATACAAGTATGAAATTAGGCCGTGTTTTGAGTGCAAATAAAAGAAATGAACCTGACTACGAAAGCTTAGTTGGGAGCTACGCTCCTATATATATATATATATACCCAACTGCAAACCCACGTAACGCTGAGAACGTCCTTCTTGAATAATAGTTATGGCGCTGCTTGCTGTAATTGTGTCCATGTGCCTTCTTACTGGTGGCATGATTAACGCGAGATGATTAATGAATCAATTAAAATTGAAAAAGTAATACTTTTTTTCCTAAAATAACCGAAATAAGTTAAGAAGACAATCAAAGAATAACATCCAATTATTTTTTTTTCTTAAAATGATGGCCAATACTTTCAAATTAGGAACACGAACACATAAAATAAAAAAGGCATACAAGAGATCAAATATCAAAGAGTTCGTAATATGAATATAATGCTACTTACCAGTTTAGTAGTAGTAGTTTACTAAATTGCACTTAAATTTAAATAAACTAGTGGCCCTTATTTATCTGTTGTCGTTGTAACGTGTAAACATTAGAGAAGTGTTGAGGGTGAACAACTCTTATCACTTATATGTAGGAAAAATAGACAGCCGAGACGAGAACCTACAGAATGTACATAAAAAATTTGGTTTGCCAAAAAATTGGTAAAGCCGTTTCGGAGGAGTAAAGTAACTGACACTGACACGAGAATTTTATATATAACACACATAGATATATACTATATGACCTAGTCCCAGATATTATATAAAAATGTTGTGAATACCGCACTGTAGGCATCTACGCATCTAGATAATAATATTTTTCATTATTATTTCAGTCTATAGATGAAAAAATGTTAGGCGAGTACTCTCCCGGCACGTTCCACACGTTCGGTGCCCGGCGTAACGTGCAACTCACGCGCACCAGACTGGACGCGCTGCAGGAGGGGGCGAACGAGGGGGCCGTCGTGCTGGGGCGGGTTGTGGGCTCCATACACAACGACAACGCGGTGCCTTTGTGAGTATAACGAAAATAAAATGTTCACTTGCGATGACTTTTAGTACAGGCTACAGCCACAAATGGACAGGATGTTTATGGGCGTCGATAGTCACGATAAGGTTCCGACACCGGTCTCAACAATAGCACAAAAATAAACTTTGCATTATAATTTCAAATATAACGGATCTTATTCGTATAAAATGAGTATTGCAGTTTTGGATCTTTTGATCATTATTTTATTTTTGTTTTCAGCACGTTCGCAATAGTCGATGAGAGCATGGCGTGCGTGTGCGTGACTGTGTACAACTGGGCGGACGGGCGCGGCGCCATCATAGGAGACGCCGTGTGCCTGCCGGAGCCGCTGTTGGCCACGCACACGTACAACAAGGACGTAGCCGTATGTATCAACATAATTACAACTTAGTACATTGGATTATCGTAGCAGCTACGCTTCGCTGATACGTAGAGCTAACACGCCTGACGTGAGCGTAGAGCGTCGCAGGAGGTGGGTATGGATTTTATCTTACGGATTAGCGTAGCGGATAGGGTCGGCGGTAGGTAGCGGCAGAGCACATCGGATATGCGGAGTCCATATCTTGTATGTTGCGGTTGAATTTAACGGATTGGCGTAGCTGTTGTACGCAGCGAATAAGCGCGGCGGACCAGCGTAGCGGTGAGATTAGATAATGGGCGGGATGGAACGTCGTAGCCAGGGGGCGTGGCCGTATGTCTAGCGTGGTGTAACATATCGCTTACATAATTCCGCCGTATCGTGACTACTGAGTTGGCGCGTTTCGTGCGATTAGTGAGTTTTTGGTGGATCGTTTGGGTTTGTCAATGAGGTGAATGTTCATGTGTAAGCGTGCTATAAAATAGTAGGCGCTGACGATGGGCGTAACATCATAATCATGGGCGTAACCAGACAACTTATTAATATGTATTCGCTTCAGAAATACGAGTTCAAGTCGATCCGCGTCAACAACCCCACCAGCCTGCTGGTGAACGGGCGCCGCGTGGGGCGCAACCAGTTCGCGAGCACGCTCGTCACCAGCACCTATGAGGTGCAATGACAGAGGTACTGGCCCAACGGGGCCTTCCGCATATAAACACCGCTCCCCACTTGTACAAGATTCCAAGGACTAACCATTTAGGGGAGTACAACTTATCGCATGCTTTTTTAACACTAATTAAATATTGATTCAGTTTATGCGAATTCATTATACAACCACTTAAATGAAAACATAATTTTAAATCATAAATGTTTAAATAAAGACAACAAAAGGAGTCTATTTAGGTGGATTTGTTATTAATTAAAATTTACTAATTATATTGATAAACTAAATGTATTTTTAACTTTGTTTTGATAAATTATGAAATTAAAGAGTACATAATATAGGGTTGTTAATTAAATTAATTAATATATGAAATTGTAACATTATGTTCTTGTAATTGATGAAACGTGCTAAGCGAAATAGAAACGTCCGTTAAGTAGTTAACGATTATATTCGTTTGCATGGGCAGAGTGATCGCAATGTATTTTGGGATTTGATAAAAAAAGTCTAAAGAAGCTACGTTTTTAAGGCTATAAAAATATTCCTAATTTCAATATAGCCAGTGTTAGAACATAGACTAATAAATTGTTGAATGTGTATCTACTGGAAAAGAAACTTGTGTGTGTAGTTTTGTACCAACCATAGAGATACTATAGATAGAGTAGATAGACTCGCAGTTATAGGCAGGCCTAGGTTTTGGATAATAGAGTAAGAAGATGAGAAATATATTACTATGTTTGTCTATCTAATCTCGCCTGAGTATCGCGTGGAGAAAATATTCATATATCAAAGAGAGAGAGATAGTAGGCCCCATTCGCTTTCTCTTTCAACTTTGACGGAAGCTTTGTAGGGGCTCGCTGCCCTCCTCTTTCACTTGTACCAAATAAGAAGTAATACTCTTTTGTCGTAACTTATTATAAATAAGTCATGTAAATGAATATCGTTGTCATTTCAGAAAATACGTACTGACATTCTTATTATCTGTGTGTTTGCATGCATCATAAAAATTGACTCTTTGGCATCTCCCAAACACTCCCAACGAAGTATAACTTCAAGAAATTGTAATAATAATCGGGAACAGGGTCGAATGAGAGTAAATTGTAACTCATCCTTAGTAAGACTTATGTTTTGTAAAAGCGACAAAATTTATGGAGAGAGAGAGAGAGAGAAAGAGATAAATAGAAAATTAACCGTAAGAAAGTGTGTTTGTCTAAACTGTGTTTAGCCATATACTATTTATTACAGATAGATGGCAGGACGAGGATGTAATTGTATTTCACAAATTTGGATTTTCCAATGAGTTCTATAACAGGCTTTCACCTGCTGGGAGATTAGTGCCCAACAGTGGGACTCTATAACATAATAATGAAAACAAAAACCCGAAAACAAATGTATTGTACTTAAATGTAACTAGTATCACTCGCGGTATCAAGACGAATTTATATACGCTAAAATCTGTCAAGCCTTAGAGCTGGGAACGTAGAAATCTATATACATACATACACTAGTCAAATATTACTTTTCTACTGACGCGGTCGAGTAAAAAGGTCGATAATGTATTAAAAAATATAAAATCTCAACTCTAAATTGGCAGGAACGATAGTATTGCAAATCTCGTGGTGTGATATGTTTACAGTTCTGCATACAAAATACTTCTGTATAGTCTTTAAGTAGACTAATACAATAGATACCACTGTAAAGGACCGAGCGTTTAGACTGGCGCGCCAACTAGTGGATGACCTGTGTACTTCTCCACTGATGCTATTGAACACTAGAGCGCGCCACGCTCAAAAACTATCTCAGCGTTACCTGTATATTTCGTGCTCAGTCCCTGTTGTGAGTATGTGCATCTGGTTCTGATCACACAAGTATTTGTACTTAGATGTAAGTTACTGATAGTATCCTTTGCGCTCATTTAGGCACAAAATGTATTTTTATTTCACTTTCTTTTTAAACTTTTTTACTTATCAAGTAGTTTATAAATTGTTTTCGTGCGCCCTGTAAACATTTTAAGTTAGTTGTCAAGTTTCATGTTTTAGTGAAATTATATGATCAGGTGTTCGCATTTGTTAAATATCATTTGGATGAAAACTTTAACTAAGACAAACAAATGGATAAAATAAATTTGTAACTGTAACGGGTCTCGATGTAATTATTATGATAAACATTTCTGTAAACCTGCGCTGTAAGATGATATGCCTGATCATTGTTAATTATAGTGATGTAACCTGTGAAATTATAGTGATGTAACCTGTGAAATTATAGTGATGTAACCTGTGAAATTTAAACGAAGGCTTGAAAACATCGTATCAACTGGCAAAAGAATCAGAATTACCGATTTTAGATTATGAATAATTTTATATAAATATATTATGTCCGATCCAATTTGGAAGACGTTTCATTCCATGTAAAGGACTTATTATTTTTATTACATTTACTTCATTTACTTTATTCATTCATTACATTTTATACAGTTTCGATTGAATATTTTCTTACCCTTTAATTTGTACTCAATAGTTGTTTTTTATTTACTAGTACTGAAATATCTAAACAGTTTGTTCGAATCGGTAGTAGAGAAAAGGCTAAGCGTTGTGTGTCCTCTGATAACTAACATAAACAATATAACTAACTGATAATGTATTGAAATTCCTAATAACTTTACTGAGCTGGTTTTAAACTTTGTTGTTTAACGGAGAGCATTGAGACGGATTTTTTTTGCCAAAACGTTGCGTATGCAACTCGAAAGCTACGACATAACTGAAATTGTATATGACTCAGCATTTTTAGACCTAAACATAATAGTTATTATGGGAAATGTGGCTTCTTACTACTTTATGAATGGAATAATATTAAATTGTACAAATAATTAGTGAAAAAAGCATTTGTGGACTAATCAGAATGTAGCTGTACAGTTGGCTTACAAAAAGAGAGAGCTTATACACAAGCTAAATGAATGGCTCGCGAGTCCAAACATGCTTGAGATGTTCAATTTCTCTACACGAAATGAACTTCAAAATTTGATCATTTGGATTTCTTTGAGTTTTACTGATGTATCGAAATTAGATAAACAAATCATGAACATTGAGGTCAAGGCTTTTGCAATAAAAAAATACTAGAATTATCTTAATCTCTAATCAATCATTTAACTTTGACAGTGCGCTTACTGTTTTGGCTGCAAGCTTGTACAGCGTAATAGTGCGTGCTATTTTGTATAGATTTGAAAATCTGGCTCTCAACAGTCTTCATATATTTGTAGGCAGGGAAAGTTTGTACAGACACTTAACATCAGTATTGTGTAAACACATAATCGGCTACTTAATAAAACATTTGTATAACAAAGTTAGTATTCATTTAATCTGTCTAAAAATACGCGTAACAACATTATCCAGTTACAATAATACAATACTTTTCAGAATATCAACTGGTTATAATTGTTCTTCCTAGCTCCGGACTCTTGGGCATGATGCCTAGTTAGAGCCTTCGCAGACTACAGACCTCCTTACTACGGGGCTGAGCTTCGTGACTTAAAATCATCTCAGCTTCCTACACAAGAAAACGCCGCTATCTATTATGGGCTGTTACCTACCAGGAGACTGATTGGAGAGCGCTTAGGAATTGCTGGACTAGGTATTTCCTACGACGAATAGGTCTCATCTGTCTCGTAACAGTTGCCCCGCTGTTGTTTTCTTGAGTATATAATCCTCTCTTTTCCTCTCCAAGTAACCGAGCCAACTCCATCTCACGCTATTAGATTCGTATGTTGGTTTTGGGCACAAGCAGTTGCATTCTATTTTCCCTTGATCTCCAGCTGGCACTCTCGTTCTTATCGTTACTAGAATTTACTGGAAAATATTGCGCTCTGCCACTGGGAGATGGTGCATTTCCTTTAACCTCAGTGCCTAGGCTCCGCAGCTTTATTAAGATAAGTCGTGTCACTGTCATAGACGCACTTAGGCCGACAGGTTGGTCAAGCGTCTCTCAGTATGCAATACTGAACGTATGCCGCACGCTAAACTGTCGGTTATTTTATAGTAATATAATTTTAAGTACTTATATTCTATTGTAGCATTCCTTTCAGAACCTAAACCCCCTGGTTTAGGCCAAGTTTAGGGAACAAGCCCAGTTACGAGTTATCTAAAAATCTTCAAATTATGAGTCTCAACGATAGATGCGCTGATCCGATCCCGATCGAAATCCTGAAGATCGAATCGACGGCATGCGATTCGATTCTAAACCGTCCGGATAATCGATCGCACTGCCCTAGACTCTCAATGTCCTTTAAAACAATCGATTATCGCAAACGCAATGTTAAGGGCCTCCGCTCCTTATTCTCCCTCCTGGATCCCGGACTGGCAATAAATAGCCCTAAAGTTCACATTACACGTTCAGATCTCAGTATTACGTCTACACATAATTATTATCTTATAGTAAATATACAATGACATGGTACACTTTTATGAAATGCATGTGCCAAAAGAAAATCGATGGTCCTAAAAGTGTTGTATTTTGTATCACCTGCGATTTTTTTGCAACGGAACAAAAACTTAATGGCTGTAGTGGTACAAAATAATAAGTTGGTTGTTATTTTGTGGTGTTGGTGATATTTTCTCTTCGGCCTACCTCTACCAGCCAATAGTTTTATCGACTAGTTGACGTAGGTAAGTATGATTTGTACCTCGTCCAAAATAAGGTAAATGTAATCGACCTGTTAAATATTATACTAAAACTTCTTGAACAGATTCTATCGCGGTTTATTATTATTGTAAAATACTCCAATAAACCGCGATGATCCCGTTAAATTAAATGGTTTTGTTAGAATGTGTAACATTCTCTTAAATTTAAGAAGTCATTATGACCTATTCAACGTGTATTATTTTTATCTACGCATTAACCTCCCATAACTTCATATCATTCTCAACGAATTCGGTAAATGCTTGTAGTTTGTAACTCTCCTTGAAGAGCGGCTTGAGTGTTTTGAGGCTGAGCGCCAGCAGTGCGCCGTTGTCCAGCATCTCGTTGAGTTTAAAAGCCAGTATCGGGTTGAAGTGCAGTCGCAATAGACTTGGCCTCGAGAACAGGTACTGGCTGTCCCGAAGGTTGTCCCTCGCCCAGTCCTCTATTCTTTTGTTTCCGCTTGCTATCTGCATTATTACAAAATTTGTGAGTTTGTACGTGTTTAAAACAAAAACAGACACAACGGAGTAGCGATATTTTATTAAATATCATACAGCCCTCAAGAACTTGTCACTAATAAAACTAGTTCAAATACAATAGGGTAACAATATTTTATTAAATAGTTCTCCTAACTTGAAAAAACTATGTCAAGCACCGGAACTTTGGGCCTTCAGTGCATTCTTTGTTCGTTAACATTGTTTTTACAATAATTATAACTGTTAATACAATACTAAAGCACGAAGGAAGTTTTTAAATATTTGTATCTATCTTTTTATATGTACGGGTTGAATGCATTACAATGAAAATTTATAGTAAAAGATCACTGACTGATTGACCTTCTAGTGAAATTGTCATTGTAATTTATGTTGTCCTATAAAGTAATCGTTAGTTGACAGTAGTACATAATGTTTACACTTGTAAGTAAATCTTCGTAGATACGTACTCGGATGTCGCCCACTTGCTTCAGGAAGTAGGAGGAGAAGTAAAACCTCAAACTGTCGGAGTTGATCTGATGCTTCTCGCGCCGACGGATGTAGGCCTTCAGACGATTGTAGCCCGACCTCTTGTACTTAAACACCTGAAGCGAGTGAATCTCTAGTCAATATTATGTATACTAATATAACAAAGCTGAATTGTTTCTTTTGTTTGATTCATCACGGTAATCTCAGGAACTAGAAGTCGTCCTTGAATATTTTTGTATTATAGTAGATAGCTACATTCTTCTATACCATGACGCTATAACCACAAATTTTTTTTTCACTCGTGTAGAATCAATCTATTTCTCTGTCTTTCGGGATAAAAACGATTTTTATGTTATTTGAGATTGTAATAATCTGTGCCAAATTTCAACCAAATGCGTTTCAATTTAGACGTCCGCGTTTTAGATTGATTTCCCTTCTCTATGTTATTCTCTAAACAGTCGGCTCATTATCACGGCTGGTGTTACTTCGAACAAAATAATTTAGTCTAAATGTGCTAAAACTACAAAACAAAAAAGTGTTGAGAATGAAAAGAAAAACCTGGTAAATGAAGTTTCCAGTAGCGAAGTAGTCTATATAGTGCGTGCCGTAGCTCTTCATGAACCTTCTCACCGCAGCACCGTCGCTGACGTTCAGTGCCCTGACAGCGCTCTCCACGTAGTCCTTCACCTGCACGTGCTCCATGGACTCTATTTTCACGGCCGTGTGTATCTTAGACAGCTTCACCAGCACGTAACAGCAGTTCTCCGGCCGAGGGTCGTACTCTATGCCCAGAGTCCTCATGATCTCGTCCAAGATCCAATCGCCCAAAAACGCCTTCCATGGTTTGTCTGTACTGAAAGTAATATCAGTGCTTGTAGGTAACGGAGATAAAATTTAATGTTAAAATAATAAAACAATTTTCACAGATTTTAGTAGTAAAGCGAAAGCTGGGGCAACGCATTCGCATAACGACAATAATGCAGATGTCTATGGGCCCCGGTAATAGTCAAAAGGCTCACGATTTCTCGTTTACCACTTAAGGATAGTAGAATTGCATTTATATTGGTTTTATATTATTTTTTTATTTTGGCAGAATACGATAAATGCTGTAACGTAGTTGTTTAAAAAAAGCAAAGGAACACAGTGTCAGAGAGATTGGATGTAAAGTATGAGATTAATATAAACACGATGTTTAAAACTAAAATAAACTTTACTAAAATATGGTTGAAGAGTACCTAGAACTCAATTATTGGATAAACTTCTCATTGGGTTTTCCTCGTCCATTACCTACTTATCGGAATCTGTCGAAACCTAGAATATTCCTTTATAATTATATTTTATTACAACTAAGTCCCGTAGTATTAGAGCTAATTTTTAGTCATTGAATACACAATCATAAATTATAATGAACCCTTTGTCATCGTAATTCTTTACATTGGTAAAGAATTACGAAGAATAAATCATAATAGTTAGTAAATCTTAAGAGAACCTACATAGCAAAACGAACTAGCTGTAATTGAAAAAAAAAAATATGTCCGTAATCTAGGATTTAACTAGCACCAGTTACCTACACACTAAAATCAAATCTTACAATAAATTTTTATTTAGGCATTTTACATTCACGAAGTTACTTTATTTTGGTCTTTCGTTCATTTGAAATTCTTTTAAAAATGTAACAAATCTCACCCTTCTATTCTGAAGTTTTTAAAGTAGACTGCGAGTAGATCGTCGAAGGTCTCGCAGAGTTGTATGTTCATGTCGAAGTGGGGGTCTCCGGCTGTCTCCGTGCTGCTGATGTTATCAAACAGTTTGATGTTCTTCTCACGAAAGGGCTCTAACCCCTCGTTGTCATCGTAATCCGCCGACACCACTTGGGTCACCTGGGACAGATCGCCGTAGCTGTAAGTGAGAAACCTTCCTTTTAATTTTCCTAGACGGACATCAACATTCCTTTCCTAAGAGATATTATTTATTATCTACACCTCGGTGAACCAATGTCAAACATGTGTCACCGCTGATTAGATGTCCATAATGTATCAGTTTTGAAGTCAGCACCTAGATGGGGTTTGACCTCGGAGCGAATCGGCTGAATGAACAAATTGAATCGTAGCAAAACCCCATAAATAAGTGTTTTAAAACTTCATTATACAGAGAGAGATGGCACATGAACGCAAAATGGTGACGAGGCGTCGTGGCCAGTACCAGCCCTCCAAAACAAACATGTTGTCCAGGACTACTCTGGCAAGAGCGTCACGAATGATGTGGTAGTCTGTCCATCTGAATAGAAGAGAGCATTTGTGCCTGTGTATCACAATGTTGACTAGTCTATATAGTATATAGTAGTAGTGTAACGCCCGTGCCTTCAGTAATTCAATAGTGAACACATACTGCCACTAGGGGTCGCAACTCAACGACAAAAATATTTAAATAGGTATTTATGGAAGATATTAGTAACACCTAACTCATGATTTGTGGCCTGTCTAAACTAACCTAAGGTTAGTATTTTCAAGGTAAGGTTAGGACTTTCACGAAACCCACACACCCATCGGATCCCACCCAGTGCCGGTGGCATTGTGTAAATGCCCCGCGAAAACAAACGGCGGCACTGAGGGCACTCGCGGTGCTTTTAGTAATTATTCAGCACTATAATGTGCCGTTATCCCCACACCGCTGGATCCCGCCCTGGGTCGGTAATGGCGGGCCAATGAGTTTCTTCGCGTCAATAAAAAAGTGTTGTAAGAGGCAAGACCACGTTGCATTGTAGCTAAATTAGGCCGGCAGGTGGGCAGTTACCTCTCGCACACATGATACCTGCGTAAAGTTTCAACTTCAGTGGCGCGTTTCGTGTGAATTGCGAGTAACCGGTGGCTCCTTGGAGGGGAGGAAAAAAGGAGGGCAACACTTTTTTGCTAGTTATACGGAGGTTTATGGGCATCGGTAGTCATCAGAAGGCAAACGACCAGTCGCTCATTTGTCCCCCTATAATATACAACAAAAAAGCTTGAAACTGGCCGAAAGCGCAACCGAAAGTTCGGTCGGACCGTAATTTTAAACAATATTATTTAGTGCGGGTCATCGAGGGAATTTGTGAACACGAATATTATCCGAAGAGGTTTCACTACAAACAATAAGGTATTGTCAATTGTTATCTCAATGATGTTGCGGTTATAATTATGTTCTTTGATTTTTTGCTTCGGGGTTCCTTTGTTTTACAGTTCCATACACAAAGGGCACCAGCCTGCAACGGGACTCTTTTATGAAGTGAACCCTTTATGGTAATTGTGATTTGTAACCGAATTGCACAAGCAGCAACATAGGCATATCGTAGTTTCACTTATCTACAGCCGTTACAATGTAATATACCGAAAAAAATCGAAAAAAAAATTTAAGTATCACAAACTCACCATAGTATATTTTGGCTTCCATGGTCTCTATGTGCGTAATATGGTTTTTTGGGTTTTTTTATATTACAGGTGCCAAACGGTCAGTGATCACTAATTTCCACAGATATGCACAACACAGGTTCCGCATAAGAAGTTCCCTCTACCGGTCCGGAAATACCGAGGGGGCAGTTGATTCCACAAAGAAGTGGTGCGTTAAGTTTGCTCAAAACGATAGTGGACTTCGGAACATCGAAATGGTGGCGGCTCTGATTAACATCACAGCACCAATTCACATGTAGTGTTAACCTCGGGCGTTTATCGACGATATAAAAATTTGCACCGCTATTTAGCATAAAAGGATGCGTCGGGATAACTGTTATTGCAATTCGACTGCTACTCACTAAGTCAAGCATACAACTAGCGCATGTGATATCATTTTTTCCTTTTCATCTTGCTTGGCCCACGACTCCCTCCCACCTCTGCTGCTCGTGTATCGCCAGGAACAACTAAGATTGATACTCGCGCCATAGTAATCTCAGGGATTCCGAGGGAAAGGCTAAACACTGTCTTGAGACCCGCAACGAATTCCTCTGAAGAGAATAGGAGGAATAGGAAATAATTCCACTTTGTGTGGTCAAGCAATGGTGGCAATCCAAATCCATGATTACCAATATGAAACATGTGAACCTATTCATCTTCAGAGGGTTACGATACACTTGATCTCGAAACAACAAAAAAACGTGCTTGATAATTATGACGAAATGACAGTTGTCATTGACCCCATTCTGTATAAATATTTAATATGTTTAGTGTGCTCTAATTGTGTAATGAATGGTGCTGATAAAACACAATTATCATGTTTTTTATTGCATGTATACGAGTAAATGGATTAGCTATTTCATAGCTTCCTTTTCCATTCTTTGATGAATTTCGGCTAAGTAAGCTAAATCTACATATACCGTCGATGCAGGGTACCATCCGCAACTGGAATCTGGGATGCATTTCAAGGATTTATTTTCTTAATAGGATATTATGCGTGTTTGAATGATTCTAGTAGGCCGTAACTATGCACATGGACGCCATAATGCGACAACTCCACTGCGAAATCGTTTCTGTCCCCAAGGTGTTGACATTACAAGTGCGCCAACTTGCGCTGACACGGTAACTGCGCCGCGTGGGAGACGAATTAGACAAACTGCAACAACGAGGATATACGAGTACTTGGTTTATACCCTATCCATTATAAGAGCAAAAAATTGTATGTATGTACGTTGTATTCTTTCACGCAAAATGTACTGAATGGTTTTGACGGAAATTTGGCTCGGACAGTCTGAAATAACATAAAAATACTTTTTGCCTTTGTTTTTTTTTCGCGAGTCAAATCGTGTTATTTTAATACGGTTTTTTTCGCGGGCAAACGCTAGGTCCAAATTTTTTCACATTATAATAACTACCTGGAGTCTGGAAGTGGGCGTGTCAACCCCGTGCCTCGGAGAGGACGTCAGGCGGTCGGTTTCGTGTCTGATTTCTCTCCGGTCATGTAGGACTGCCGGATAGGGAATATAAAGAGCGCTTGTGTCTGCGCAAACACTTGTGCACTGTGTTAATTCCTGCTCAGATGGCTCTCTCCAACAGAGATGGCTGCTTTGGTGGAAGTTCGGCTACGATGATATTATTATTACTATCCTACAATATCTCTACTAGCAATGAATGAACAAGTATAAACAATTTTCTTGATTTACATTTTCTACCATATACTTATATCTGTACTGCTTTGCTAATTTTATAAAGCGGATTCATGGTTTGTTTGTTTGCATTGAATGGGCATCAAAACCACGGGGCCGGTTTAAGATTTTACCATAAGATTCTTCTACCATTAGAATCCATTGTTTTATCAATAGAAAATTATCTGTGACATAGGCTATTATATTTTCTAAAACGTTTTGATCATTATGAAGACTTCCACAATCCACCACCACCACCGCAATGTGGAAAAAGTATCAAAGTAAATACTTATTTAACTACAGAAATAATTGACAACTAGCTGTCGCGACGGACGTTGTTGTGTCATAAATCTGACTTGTTGACATTCTAACGTGCAATGTTTACAAGGCCAGAATGAAAATTCTTAATTTTTATATATCAATGATTTTTTTCATATTTTGTGACATGTTAGTGCGAAGTTCTCTATAATGGCGAATAGGTTACCGTGACGCAAGCGGAACTACCTTCTTCGTCTTACGCAAAGTATGACAGATGCAAAATATATTTCAAATCGTGTAGAGCCTCTCTTGAAGACATTTTGTTCCATCCATGTATTATTAGCATTAACTTACTATTTTGTTACCTTGTCCTCGTTTTTTACTTGAGACATGCCTGAGAGTTTACGTATTTGAACTTAATCAAGCAATCTTTTGTGAATTAACTCCTTTTCGATTGTCATTGTACATAATGATATAATTAAGAGACACGGCTCTGCTCAAAATTAGGTGACAAGGATATTAGGTCCTCGTCATAATTCACTTATATTCTGCACATGTAGCTACCGGCTTATGAAGTTTGGTGGACTTCACATGTTGTAATGATTTTTATTTTTACATATCGGTCGCGCGGGTTTCCTCACGCCTACATTTTCATCGCATAACAAGTGAAGCTGACTAAATCACGAATATTGAAAGTAAAAATATTGAAATATTTTAAAAGTGCGCAGGGAACTCCCGGCCATTCGAACTCCGACGGAGGCTCTAGGCTGGGCCATCACCGTTGTTGTTCTGTTGCGGGCTAAGTACAGTCATCGTAATCATCATAGATGTTAGGTATTCCCTGCACTCCGAAGAGGGCCGTGACTGTGGATGGTTTCGCGCTTCGCGAATTGCCGGTCCGGCGTCCAATTTTTTTCGTATTGACCTAGTATTGTTGGCGATGATATTGCATTTGTCATAATTGTTCATTGGATTAGTACCGATAACATAGCACCGCGTAGTGTATGCGAACGTGAACGCGGTGAAATACATCCGCGGTCAGGTTCATCTCGACGCTGTTCGCGGTGAGATTGTAGAGCCCGCATTACAGAACAATCTGATTGTAGAGCCCGCATTACAGAACAATCTGAGCTGTCACTACTCATACCAAATTGTAGATGAAAGTATATCTCCTCATATTACTAATGTAACGTGAAATACATGTGACAGAACAAACTTTGTTTTAGAAGGTCCGAAATTTGGTGCAATTAAAGATCTTCAGGAGTAGGGAGTGCAGAAAGCCGATATTTTAAAACAATATGCATTTGAAATGGTTTTAAGTAGCTATCGAGAGACAAGAATTATTTAACATCGAAATGATAATGACAGGCTGAATTTACAGCCGAATGAAGAACATTTACACGAGAATCCACAGACATTATGTATAACATTCTCGTGTGACAGTGTTAGTTACCTTACTTCTCCGAAACGGATTTACCAATATTCACCAAATTTTATATGCATCTTTAGTAGATCTGAGAATCGGCTACTGTCTATTTTTCATACCCCTGAGTGATAAGCGTTGTTCACCTTAACATTTTTTAAAATGTTTACACGTTATAATGACACGTTCAATTTATGACAGAACATCGTCTGCCGGGACAGCTGATTATTCTTATATGATTTTAACTGCGACCCACGTGACAGGAGTGCTCAGGTGTTTTAATAACAAGACAAAGGGCGGAGAATAAATAAAAGAGATACTTTTATAGTATAGGGGGGGACGAACGAGAATTTAGGGACATTTAATTACTGACGCCCACAGACATACTCATTATTGTCATGCGGATGCGCAGCCCCCCCCCCCTCACCTTACATGGGTCATCGGCTACTCACAAACCGTACGAAACGAGACAACAAATCTGTTACTTTTCACATTGGTAAGAGGTACCACTTTGTATCACAGGGGAATGGGGCCGGTATAACTGGGGAGGTAAAGTGACAGTTTAGGTGTCGCGTTGTTGGTACCTGGGCAATTCTGACACAATGCAGATGGTTTTTACAAATTCTTTTTTTGATTTCTTACAGCTTGGATTATTGTTGTCTTGTTAAAAAGACATTAAACATGTAGTCATTTGTACACCTAAGTAATTACCCGCCAATGTCAACGGAGCGAGCAAAACCAACTTTAATGTTTGCTCGCTAAAAGTAGGTATCTATAACGTACAATGTATGATCTGCGAGTGTGCAGATAACAGAACAAATAGCCAGCGTCTGGTTTACTCGTGCCGATAGCGGTTATCGCCTCAAGTGATACGTACATTTGTAATACGTATTACAACGTCACGGGGAAGCGATGGCGTCGTGGTCATGGTGTACTATAGCTACGTGATTATTCTTGGACCTGAACTTATGAAGTGGCAGCGAAGAGAAGCCGAGGATCACTGTGAGCCTGACGGCCTCCTCTCTCCCGTAGATGGGAGTGATGCATCCCGATATGAGAGTATTCGTAACAGTAAGGGTTAGGGGGTAAACAAACAGGTGGATAGTGACTACTGCCCCCCATAGGCATCAGCAAGACTTGGCGTCTTGTAGACGCGTTGCCGGCCTTTAAGGATTAGGTATGCTCTTTCCTTGTAGACGCCTAATTCGTCTCGGATCGGAAATACATAGGGAGGCAGCTAGCTCCATTGTGCAGTCGTACGCGGTAAAAAGTACAGTTTAAACCGCACTGTTGTGGATTATTAAATTATTTAACCGAGAGAGAGTCCCTCCTTCCCTGACTCTGACGTCGGGAGGCGCCCGGTAGCTTAAATAGGCTCGACGCTCCCGTGAGCCTTTGGCTCATGGAGAGGATCTTAACGGGGAGTTCTACGTGAAGATGCAAGGGCACAGTATATACAGCGTAGGACAGTTGCTGTAAAGCCGGTGCAGGACAAACTGTGCAGCACTTGCCAATAGTCCCAAACTTACAGGACACCGCCATAAAGCTCAGTCTACACGGCCAATCTAATTAACTTTAATGTGTACTCAAAAGTAAAGCAAACCAAGGGTTAGGCTCCTATATACTATAGATTTAGCTACAGACGGGACTCAGAAACACATAGATCAGTTATCAATGTGCTTTTGAGTCTCTGTCTGTACACATTCGGTTACAACGTAACTCACGAAATACATTTACGAAACCTGTAACATTTACGAACAGGTATTTTTGGAAACAGATATAAAGTGTTCCACATTATTTACGTTTCGATATGGAAAATGATAGACAGTATTTACAACGCTATTCATATACCAGTATAGTCCCTGGCTTTAGCCCACGGGCCCCGGGTCAGCTTAAACCAGCACCGTAGCCGCAGCCAGTGCATGTGCAAAATAATATCACCGGATCTAAGGACGATGTAATTGTCGACGTCTAAACTGTTAATGTTACCATCGAGATTTTAATATTTTTAGTGTGTGAGCCCCGGACAAGATATAAGGTCTCCACCGGTCGTGGCTGCCTGCACTACTATGCCTTACCTGGTGATAGGCTCTACGGAACCATCCTTGTCCTGTAAAAGTTGTGTTTTCAAGGCATTTAGGGATACCGCAACTCATAGACATCCACCTAATTATAGTCAGATGTGTTGCCCTCTTTTTTCTTCCATTGGGCCAACGAAAACTCACAAAGTGTACCCAACGCTCGAATATAGCTGTTATTTTAATATAAGGTACGCGGTCGTACCGGTCCAATTGAGTGCAATGCAGAAAGTCTTGCTACCCTATGGCATACCTCTATATGCTCGCTACACAATATGATAATATGCGATTGTCTTATTCTTTATAATGATGTCAGTATTGACAAGCTCTAGTGACATGCTGCATTGCCGTCGATTTAGGCGGGCACGAGCGCGTTCTTGTATCACAATTATGTAGATGTCTATAGGTGTCGTTAGTCATAAAAAAATACGGGTAAAATTTTCATGAAAAATTAGTGGAACATTAATATACCGAGTGTGGTAAGAGCTTCCCATAAATGAAATGCATCGTGCCAGAGATTGATACGGGGACGGGTATTCAATAATTAATTAATCAAACAACAACTGAGATAAGCAATTAATTAGTTTATCACTATCATTAATGTCAACATCGCAATTCTACAAACTCTGATTACAGATCGCACACGTTTTGATCATGATTGGTGAAACGCAAAAAATACTACACAATTTTTTTATAGCGTTGAACTGAACACACTTTCACATTTCGAAATAAGCTGGAAAATAAATAAGCCAATGTAAATAAATTATTCAGCTGTTCCGCCTCTTCGGAGATTCTAAATACTTAAATTATTTTCAATGATATTTGTTTTTTTGGGATTTGACATCTAGCAGTGACTAGGGGCGAGTTGTACATATTAGAGATATAACTAATTTGAGTTGCCTAAATTAAAAAAAAAAAAGAATAATCCACTATTGCGATGAAAAATGAATGCCAGAAGAGAAATTATAACAATACTCACTTTGCGAACACGTCGATAGCGTTCCCGATGGTCAGCGTGTATCCCAGATCGCCGTCATCGTCACACCACGCACAACAGAACAACACAACGAAGAGCAACAACAACATGTTTCGCGACAGTTCGCGTGATGGCGGCCGGTGGACTGAGATTTTTTCATATTTCGCTAATGTACACCAGCCCGTGAACTTGACCCGTAGATTAGGTGCGTATCGGGCTTATAGTGTACGTGCTCGACGGCAGCTAATGATGAGCAGTACCGTCCATGGGGGGCGTCTCCGAGCGACGATGCTGATGGCAGTCGCGGTGGACTTGAGGGCACCCCTGAGTGATCACTTAAGCTTTATAGCACACACTAGTTTAAGTTGTTTACATATTATTTATTGAAAGTTACTGTACAATTTGGCGACCTTATCGCGTTAAAGCGTTGTCTTCCAGGCAGCCATCGCGTTAAGAGAGATGTATTGCTTGAAGATAAATATAAAGAAAGTTTATAAATTAATCACATAAAAATAGCAGTGGAAAAAAAAATCCTACCATTAGGATAGTCTGTAAAGGGACGAAAGTGTGTAAGTATATGTGTTTATGTTAAATGTTTGCTACTCTTTACGTAGCAACTGCTAAATGGATTTTGATGAAACTTTACAATAATATAGATTCTCACCGGCACGGAAACTTGGCCAAGTACAAACCGTATGACAACTTCCTTTATTTTTTACCTAGCTCCACAAGTTTTGGCTAAATGTGATTGGAGTAAACCCAGTTCGCGTTCCTGATTAATTTTTCTCACAATCGAAAGTTCTTTGAGTTAATGATGAAGTTTATGCAAAAAAAAACCACATTTACACAAAATTTTACACTACAGTTAAATCGCTAAGAATTTAAAATTGTCTGTTTTTTGGGCGCTTTCTGTCATTTTTAATAGCGTGTGTTGCCTCCTCTGGCCGTTATGACCGCCTGCATTCGGTCTGGCATGCTTTGGATGACGTTCTTGATATCGATATGTGATAAATCAGGTCAGGCAGCTAGTGCAGCATCTCGAAGCTGTTTAAGGGTTTGTGGTGGGTCCGATGATGACCTTATTGCTCGTTTCAGCCTATCCCATACGTGTTCTATGGGATTTAAGTCCGGGCTGCGAGCTGGCCACTGCAATTTTTGATCACCAACCTCTTGGAGGCACTCATTTACGATGTGAGTGACATGGGGACGGGCGTTGTCATGCTTTAAAATGAATTGGTCATAAACAATAAACCCTACGAAGGGCACAACATGATCTTGAAGAATTTCCTCGACCAATCGCGTTGCATTTAAGGCGATATTGACGTTGACTAATTCCGTACGAGCTTCAGAACTCGCGCCACCCCATAGCATTGTAGAGCCTCCGCCGAAACTGACCGTCGGTGTGGTTGTCATTGCCAAATGCCGTTCCCTTTCCTTCTCCAGACCCGTTGCCGCCCAAATGGTGCATTTAAAGCGATCCTGCACTTGTCTGTAAACAAAACCCTTGCTCATTGCTCAGGAGTCCAGTTAGCGTGTTCGCGGGCAAAGTGAAGTCGATCTACTCTGTGCTGTGGAGGAGCTGTGGACCACGGGCTGGTCTTCTTGCTCTCAAATGAACTTCCTCCATACGTCTTCTCACCGTACGCTTGTTAACATTCACACCTGTGGAGATGTGAAGCCGCTGACGGATCTCGACTGCGGTCAGGAAGCGATTTCTTAAAATCTTTAACACAATAAAGCGGTCGTCACGAGCAGTTGTGCATCGTACACCTCCACACTCTTGATACCGTTTTAGTGCATATTGCATCGATGAGCGCTGCACATTTAGGACAATAGCCACTTCACGATGAGTCAAACCTTGTTCGACTATTTGCCACTGCTTGTGCTCTCTGACTTGGTGACAAAGACATTTTTATGGATCCTATTGGGCCTCTAGGTATTTATTAACCACAATGACAACCAAAAGTCTTTGTCAAATCAAAACTTTAAATTTTCAGAGCACAGGTAAAAACTTCGACTTTGTCGGATAAATGACACGATAACTAAACTTAAAAACACAGAACAAAATGCACTTTTGACTGTGAGAAGAAGTGATCAGGAACGTGAACTGGATGGACCGGAGCCTGATCGGAATCAGACTCAGAAACTCCGGAAGTTGTCATACTTTTTGTACTTGGCCAAGTTTCCGTGCCGGTGAGTAGTTTTATTCCAATTATGGCATTAACTCAGAGACACTTCAGTGATTCAAAATTGTGAGCATTACTCTTTAATCTTTTAAACGTGGTAAAGCTTTGCCTTAAGTGCTTTGTTAAGGTTTTCTAGAGATTAATTTATTTAGCTCGAAATGAATTGTTGTAAAATTTAGTCATTTTACTGAGTAAATTTCAAAGGTTCATATACGAACATTAGATTAGTTTGTAGGTACCAATCCATTAAACATTTAGAATCCTACATCCTACTTCAGCGTCGCATGAAGGATATTTTATACCGTTTCACATGTTAAAATTATCCTTCTGTTATTAGTTGGTTATTTTAAATAATAGCTACCTTTTATATGTCAATGTATTTATAATATTTTGTATTTATTAGTTTAGTTCACATATTTCATTTATCTAAATGGCGTACGCAATTAACGAACGTAGCTAATGTTGCCGTCTAGTTTGCTTAAAGTCGGGAAAAGCGTTAACATAGATCGGGATATAGGATCATAGATAACATAGAAAAGCAAATAAGGTTTACTTTTTATGTGAAATCCGATCATAACTATAAAAAAAATTACTTCGAATAGAGCTTGAGTGTAAAATCTTTTTATAGATATATAATAGAACTAAATGTTGTACGTCATTATACGTTTCATAGTATCAGAAATTGTGTATTACAGACAATAAGAAAATATACACGATAAAATACATACGAATACTATACCTACACACTTCATAAAACATATACAAATAAAGTAAATTGTAAGTGTAATTATTATTACACTTACAATTACTCTTCACCATGGGTTTGAACTAATTAACTATGACGTATATCCTCAGGAGGGGCATTCCACAACTGAGCGCGTAATTGTAAAGGCAAGTGCTATAGGAAGATATATAGATTATTACACAGTACAGTATTACAGGTCTGTCGCTTGGAAGAGTTTAATGAAAGCGTTCTGAAAATAATGAAAAGAAGTATTAAGAATTTTAATAATAATAGTTTCAATAGTCTTTAAAGTAAATTTTATTATTTTACTTAAATAAAACGTTAAACAAACAACGTTTAATCATTTTGTATAAAATCCGTGCGAAGCGAAGTACACATATAACATCTTACTAACTTTACTACAATTAATATTTTTTTTTTATTACAACTATGACACACGGAAGTTTTTTTTATAGCAAAAACGAGCAAACAATCAATCGGAGCCTTTTCGGAGAGAATCGGAGAGATGACTACCGACGCCCATGGACATTCGCGTGATTGTTGCCCTCCTATCACCCCCCAATGGTCCGCCGGCTCCTCACAAAAAGCACGAAACGCCACAGCGACGTCGTCACTTTACGCTGGTATCAACTGCCGACCCAATTCCGTTGCATAGGAGGATGTAGTGTCATGCACCATGCATGGCACTACCACCACCTATGTATCATAGCTCTACATCCGCCTAGCCTGGCACTACTTCCTCCTCACAAGACAAGATGTCACTTTACGGCGGTATCACGTG
Source organism: Eumaeus atala (assembly GCA_017140195.1). Classification (NCBI taxonomy): domain Eukaryota; kingdom Metazoa; phylum Arthropoda; class Insecta; order Lepidoptera; family Lycaenidae; genus Eumaeus; species Eumaeus atala. Next base: position 28,699 of record JAFELO010000189.1, on the reverse strand, counting down.
AGCGAAAGACACATCCTCGGTGGACTCGTACCAATTCGGCTGCAAGCACCATGGCACTACTAGAGCAGTACTACAGTAAGAGTTACTAGAGCTGTACAGCCTACACTTTTTATCGCTTTTTCATAATCACCGTAAAACCTTCCGGTGCACCTTTAAACATACAGAGGTGTAGAAGTCTTCCTGCCTGACTGCCTCCAGATGGGATCCGATGGGTATTCGACTCTTATGAGAGTCCACTCGTATCCCATAGTTACCATCAAAGATCAGAATCAGAAGACAATGGGGCATCCTCTCATCTCCGCTTATTTCTCCTGATGCACAGATACTGGCTGAATGAGTTCTGTGTGTGACGAATGCTCTAAATGCTCAAGGTCTTGGACCGAGTTCGATTGCCGGCACAATGATAACCTTTGACATCTCGGACTCACTATGCTTTGCCTTGGACATTCTTCTACATTTTTGGCAAAGAACGATATTTTCTGTTACTAATATAAAAATATATTTTATGGTAAGGGTTGGGGGGGGGGGGCAAAAATAATCTGTCTTAGAACGACTACCGACGCCCATACATATCCACGTTATTGTTGTTATGTAAATGCGTTGCCCTCCTTTCCTCCTACCTTGCAATGTGCCACCGGTAACTCACAAACCGTACGAAAGGCGACAGCTATCACTTTACGGCGGTGTCATGTGGGCGAGAAGTACCTCCATGGTTGTGCCAGCCCAATTTAGCTGTCATGCAACATAACACAGATGGGAAGGCTAATTGTTGATCGACCAGTTGGGAAAACGATTTTCCTAATCTAATCTACTTAATCTATCTTAATTGATCAAGGTTGTGTTATAGGAGCAGGATACTAGATCATTAAATCAAAACTATGAAATAATTTGTCCAACGAATTTTTCGAATCTCCCCGACCCGAGAACTGCAACTTGAAAATCTTAAATCGCGGGTGAGTAAATATCTGTAAGAAGAGCTGGGGTTGGATCGCCATCCCCGGCCAGTCGTCACTTTCTACCAGGCGCAACGCAAGCATATCGATAATTAAAACGGCAATTGGCATACTCAGCTTTATGAAACAGTGAAGCTCCAGCAGCAGACGGCTAAGGGCTTATGATGACGATGCCTATTTTCACAAACTGCAAGTCAGCGGTGACAGGAGATAAGTTGAACGACACACTATCAGGCATAACGGTTTGTTTTTAAGATAGCGTTAGTATATGATGCTGTGGCCCAGTTGCGATAAGCCACGGATCAGAGACGGATGTTTAGACGTAAATGGGACGCGCAGGAGGCGTGTGGATGATGGATTGCGTAAGCCACGCTTTATCAGCCGTAAAGCTTAACTGTTCTGAGTTTCCAAAGTCAACAAGCATTTCACTAGCAGTGCCCCGCTGTTTCACATGCGCAGGTGCTCTCGGTATTTTAAGCCCATCGTAGAACAGTTTCATCGTGACACCATAATTCATTAAACGCCCTGTAATGCTTGAATTGTGGGTGAAAAGTTGACAGCCAGTACCTCCGTTTGGCGTGTTCTATAGTTTGGTGTAATAGTCGCCAGTTCGTCAAAAACAAATTTGACTGTTTACTGTTCGCTTCCCACTGACATAAATCTAGACTATATAGTTTACTAGCGGTCCGCCTAGGATTTTCCCGTGACTTATATGGGCCGGATAGGAAATTGCACACTTAAACCTTCCACAGGAATCGATCTGAGAAAATTCCTTCAGTAGATTGAGAAAATCGTTCACATACCGAGTTTTGGGGACTTTGTTTTATAACATAGCGACGCTTACTGCCATGAAGCGCCACTTATATGAACTAGGTTTTATAGTTTTTTACTTCCTCCTTCTGCTAAACATAGGAATAATACAACAAGTAGGTACCATATTATTTTAATGTATTTCTTTGTATAATATTTACATCACATAAAGTTATTCGTATATAATAAATGCATTCTCAAGCATTATCCCGCGTTTGTACATTATCATTATTGTAAATATTTATATTATTATTGCACAGCATAACATATTGGAACATTTACACAATATTATAAAACTTCTATAAAATTGAGATTCATTTATAAGGCAGGCTTGTCACTCGCGCTGCGAATCGCAGCGATTCGCGTGTGAATACTGCGTAACTAATAGAGTCCTTCACACATACACGGCGAATCGCAGCGTAATCGCGACCGATATTCTCACCTTATCACAAAAACTCTGCGCGTAAAGTATAGCCCTGTACACTTACACCGTTTCGTATTTAAGTCCGCGTAATTGATTAAGTAGGACATAGCTGCATTTCCGACTTTGGGTGTTAGCGCGTTAGACTTGCGCATTCACACAATCTAAAAAATCAAGTAGAAATTAAGGAGAAGAAATCCATCGGGAGGGAGCCAGGCAAGTCAACACTAGTGCCCGATCATTGCTCCACTTGAAATCTACTCAATTAAATAAATTAAATATTTTTCAATCAATTTTTTTTTGTATTCTGAAATTAATACTGTTCTATTCTAAATTATGTCAAATAATTCAATTTTTTTTTCAAGTGTTCATGTTAGGGGAATAAGTAAAATGTAACTTTATCATTGATTTTTTTTATCGGGCATGACCCACACTTTCCCACCGCTGCTACTCCTGTGTCTCCAGGATCGACAGCGGCCCCTACTTGCGACCCGTTGACATAATCGCAGAGAGCTCGAGGGAATGCTAAAAACTGCTTTGGGACCCGCAACGAATTTAACCAGAAGTGTTTCCAGTTTCAACTATATAACACATGTCCTGAAACCGGCGTTACACAGACGGACGAGGCAAATACGTGATAATAATGTACACTATTGTACACGCACACAACTGTAGATATATCATGTGTTTATATACTGTGACATAACTGCGAAGTGCGAACTGGCTGTGAAACCATTCACACTCGCGGTTCCGCGGCCTGCACGGTCTTTCGTGAAGCCAGCGATCGCGACCCGGTTGTGTCTCCTATTCAAATATAATACTCTTTTTTGTAAAAATATATAATTAAAAAACTATTTGGGCACATTACTTACTAAATAATATTTTCTTTTGACGTTTCATATTTGTTTAAAAATCTAAATATAATTAAAATATATTGTACATATTATGTACATAAAATACGAACATTCGTTGTCACGGTGTACATATAAAATAGTAAATATACTCTGCGACATTCTTCCTTAATATCGTATAAATAACACGCAAAAGTTTCGATTCTTAAAATCTGCATAATAATCAAAATCCTTTAATTTTTTTATCTGTTGGTGAGTTTATGTAGACTGTACTTGGCTTAACAATATTGTTTAGCATTTAACCAATTCCATTCGTTTTACAATACGGCAGACAGTTACACTAGAAACGTAACCCAGCCACTGTCACGCGAATATAAAATAATAAGTAACAAATACGACATAGCCTGGAATTTTAATAGCTAAAGCCCCTCAGGTTTTTAGTTCATCTACAGCATAATAGGCAAACGAGCAGTCGGAGAATTTTGGGATGCACAAACTACTACTGAGAGATGTTAAATTACCTGTGACACTTCGTTCTCATTTGCATACCTATTCATAAAGACGACGGAGCTGATGAGACTTGTGTGTGACCTGAAGCAGAACTACCTGCACCTGATTCTCACCAGGTGCCTGACAATCTCTCGGGAGGCTTAAATTTCCATGAATATACTTTGCTCCGTAAATTGGGCAATACGAGTAGACTTGTAAAATAATTTAATTGATTGGTATCTTTTTCATTTTATTATCTAATTATCTAGCTGTTTACCAGGTTCTATCATTTGGGTTTTTTTTTATACAATTTCAATAACACAATATTTTGATTGATCAATGAATTTGTTTGTAAAATTTTACGTCTTTGTCAAATTATTTGATTGACGTGTAGAATAACATTTATTGAAAAGTATAAGCCAAGAATTTTAATGAAATTTATGCGTTTTTACTATTCATGATATTGTGATACCTGCATGACACATTCGAACTAAACCATCTCCTTTGATTAATTAAAAATTGATTAAATAAAAAAATTATTAGTCAAACATTACGACAACACATATTGAGTCAAAACTCAGATCATCCAGCTCGTCTATATTGTACGATTGGTACTTTATACATTTACCATACAATAATAATATAAAACAACAATTTGTTTGTGTAGGGTATTGTTATTGAATTAACGTAGAGAAAGATAGTGACGTAGTTATACCCTTAGGGGCCAGTATCAAATATATCGGATGGGGCCCCTCTGACACCAAATATAGGCAAACTTTCAACGACAAATCAACGAATTGAAAATGGAAAACAAGTTTGTCAGGGGCCTCTGACGTTTTTGGCTTTTATCAGATGTCACCGTATTGCGGCGCCACAGGAGATATATCTGTATCCTATGTACGTAATAAAGTAAATTTATCATTTTAATTTTAACGTATGTACAATATTATTAAACAATTTTAAATTAGAAAATATTCAAGTAATCACAATTGAGTTGACTATAACACAATTTATACGTTATTTGTGCACTAATTTCAAACAAAATACAAGCCATTTGTTGAACATAAAAAGATATGGATTACTTTGTTTGTCTACGTGTTACACGGAAATCGCACCAATCCTAATAGGGACTACGCGTCTAGACTGTCACGCCAATTTTTATCTATAGCGTGCATTTTTCAGGTAATAATATTATCAACCTAGCAATTAGGTAACACGTAATTCTTTTTGCTCGTTTAATGTCTAAACTTAACACTAGGGTGCGCATTTTCACCGTTATAATGTTGTCCCTGTTTTCCGTGCGCGGTCCATAAAGCTATGCTGATGGGCGGACATTTGGCACACTGACTGGACGGATAATTCATGGATAGAACAACTGTAAAATATACATAGTCGTATCCAGTAATCGGTTCCTAATACTACGTTTACACGATCAATCGTCATACTCCACGCGAACTTCAAGTAATACAAGTCATTTGAAGTTCGCGCGAGTTAAAAATGACAGCTAGGTCTTAGTATAGATAATCAAAAATATTTCATTCAAACAACCGCCAAGAGTCTTTTCTTCACATGAATGGCGTAGCATTCCCACAACACAGTTTGATATCACTATTAAATTCACCTAAAACAGTTCGTCTACGTCACATATTACTCTCCCAAAGTTTTAAATAATTGTCTATCACTTCCTCGAACCACTTTTTTTTGTTTTCGTCTTTGAACGCAGGGGATAATGTTTTTAATTCCAACTGCAATACGGCCTCATTTCCTAGCAGCGTGTCTAAGTTCCTCAGTAACGACGGCTCCCCGTGCAGTTTGAGGAGGCTGGGGTATGAGAAGATGTAGTAATGCACTCGCAAACGTTTCATCGCCCAAGTCTCAACCGTCCTGTTACCGCTGGCCACCTGGAAGTGGAAAAAAACAATTACCATTAGGCAGTGTCTATGTCCATGGAAACCGAACTGGGCAGTCACGAGCGGGGAAGAACTTGTTCCATAGAACCAAAGTTTAGAGAAGGCTATGATGTAACCGTTGGCACGGGGCGGTGGGACAGTACATATTAGCACATCGTGCTTGTACTGATATCTATGGGCGTCGCATTACTATTAGATAATACGACTTTTATCTCCCCCGCCCCCCACCCTATGCTATAAAAAGTAAAGAAGACAGTGAGGAAAATGACAAAAAGAGGAAGCTTCCAAAAATAATGACTATGGCATGGAATGGATATGAAAATATTTTGCATCAGAAAGCGTTTTTTAAAAATCATAATTACATGTTCAGTACATTTATGTAATTAAAAAGTCAAGCAAGTAAATTAAATTTATGATAAAGCAGCTGTTACCTTAATCTGACCGATATGTTTCGCTTGCCAGGGTGAAAAATAGCCCTCCAACTCTTTAGCCGTTATGTCAGCAACACCTTTGCTTTTAAGTCTCTCTTTGATCATAGAGTATGCAGTTCTAGAGAACACAAACACCTAGAGTGAGGGCAAGACAATTCACGATTTTATAACATAACACACTCATACCTATGTGGACACTGGACGTGTACTCGCGGATCACGGTCAAAGATTGGGCCTTTTAGTAAACTTCTTTACTATTTTTAAATCAAATATTGTGTCCAAACTAAGAATATAATCTTTACTCTTAAGTATCAATTCAATTAATCTGATCAATTCTTTGCAGTCGGCGTTGCAACCAGGGCAGCTTCCACTTCCACTGCTCCGATGAAAGTCTGATTTTTGTAATTGTGCCTATGTTAACTGCATATCCATTTACTGAATAGTGTGTTAAGGAATGATGACGCTTTCTGATAACACTCGTATACATTTCTGGAAAATTATTTTTCTCACTTTATCTATGAGCGATCATGGAGCGTTGAAAAGTTTCTGTTAATCATCAAAACGATACGAAAAATAGCAGCTTCAATCAGTGTTGCAAAAATATTATTCTCGATTTATTTTACCCTCTTAAATAAGTCTACATGCTACTCCTTTCGTGATAGTTCCTATAAAATTCACCGGTCTCGATGTCTCCTCAGACTAACTGATTTCAAGAATTTGATTCTTACTTGTGACATTTAATCTACTAAACTTTATAGTAACATGTCTAGTGAGTTCTGAAATAGATTGAAGAAATTCCACAATTCCTAATATTCATGGAATTTCATGCTTTTTGCTCTTTTCTTTTCTTTATTTCACTGGCTTTTGTAAACTCTTTAGTATTCGATATCAGGAGATATAGGGGTTATGGTAAATCAGAATCATTTCGTCGAATTAGATGACAGCATAATTTACTTAATGTTGTTTCGAAAATGGTTATAAATGATTAAAATTTTGAAAAATATTGAAGTGAAATCTTGTATGCGATATGGTGAAGACAACGCTGGGGAAAAATGATAGCAAATATGATAATTGACACAATAAGTGATGAGTAAGCGCAGCTCATGTCCTTGAACCGCTGTCTTGCTGATGGTGTGAGTCGTGGCGATGATTTGAAAAATAGAAAAGAAGTTTTTGCTGTCTTTAAGCCTTTGTGTTGAAGCAAAAGATCTGGTTGTGCTCAGCGCGGAGGTGGAATTCACTAGGAAAGTCATGCCATACACGTTAAAGAGTATTATGGACTTCGAACAATCTAGTAACAGTAGATAGTAAACTATTAATGACCCTAGATCGTTTGAATTTAGTATCACGATTAAGTATCTAAGATGTAGAAAAAGGCTGAGCAGTGGCAGCCTAATTAATTTTCACAATTGATGATGGGAATGGGGCTTTCAAAATATATTACGGACATCAACTGACGCTGATTTCACTCTACTCGTGATATATTTCATAGCAGTTCATATTTCTGCCGCTAGTTCTCATTTGCTATGATTTATTAACATCACCCGCAGGATATTTACAGCCGCACACAATCAGCCGCGGCTTGTGAAAACAAAACGAGTGATTATCTTTGATGCCGTGCTCTTTGTAAAATTGATCAAAGGATACCAATTTATAATTGTTTTTACGATCATTATATTCTTTCACCAGTTCACATACTACACAGTAATAGTATGTAATATGTACAGTAGGTACTTATAATGTAATATGTGCAGTAGGTACTTATAAGTCTTTTTATTTCATTTTTGTCCAATTATTGTAACATAAAAATAAGCTATATGAATTACGAGTAATAAAACACAACCAGCTGCACATATAACCTCTTTCCAGGTCAGTATATCAATGTTTGAAGTGTAATACCGAGGCTGGTGAAATAGAACAATAGGCCCAGTAGAACATAAGATCTCTTTTGAAGTCGGTTCAAATCAACGGTATGACCGACTTAGATGAGTTTATTCCACTTTTTCTAAACAAGATAGGACTAAGGTTGAACCGGCGGTAGATTTATTTGCTCACGTTCAAAAGTAAGTTTATAATTTTATTTTGAATAAAAATGTTTTCATTTCTAATGTCTAATGCGTCGCATGTAATACTGACAGGGTGATGGCATTGCAAGAAATGAACACGCCGACAGCGTGATGGCATGGCAAGAAGTGGACACGCCGACAGCGTGATGACATTGCATGACACCCAACACAACCAGATCTCATAATGCAATCCAAACCTTGACCGCGCCGACGTGCTCGGCGAACAGCGGCGAGAAGAGATTGTTCATCTCTGCCGTCGGTATATCGGCGATGCCCCGCGACTTCACTCGCTCCTTGATCCGCGAGTACACGCTCCGGGTAAACACAAACACCTGGCAATGTAACAGTACTCTGTTTGTCGTAATACACGTCGAAAGTATGCAAACTATAAAATCATTTAAACGGATTATATCACGGTCCACATGAGAAAAATTAAAGTCTCATATAAGACATTCACAGGATAAGTATGTTTCACGACATTTTTATGTGTAGCACGTGAAAATGTCGCGAGATACCTACCGCAAGAGTATCCATCAAAGTGATTTTAGTAATGATTATAACTATAAAGGAAATAAAGCGTTTGTTTAAATGCATCTAAAATGTATATCGTAATTATTCGCTCAGATCTCAAACGCACGCCTCGCGGGCTCGCGTAACAGGTACAGCTAATGGTCATCTTTGTTAACAGCCCAGGATTTACTTTTATCCCGATGAGTGACTGGAGTTTTGATTTCAATTAATTTATCAGCGTATCAAAATCCCGCTAGGGCTTATCCGTAGGTATATTTGTGGGAATGTTTGAAATCGCCTACGTAAAATTGTAAATAATACTACGGCTGAACGTTGCACGCCCTACTGTAGTTTCCAGGCATTAAATTAAGTATTAAAATAACGACAATGGAATATTGAAGTTTATTACATACTATTTATATTTGTGAACAACAAGTAGTTCATGTAATTTTTTTAAATCATTTCTAAGACAATTTAAATAAAATTAAAAGTCTCTGCCATCGAGTTACTTCGTATTAAATAACATCAGTAACACACCTTCACGCCAGCTCCCTAAAGGGGCAGGCAGAAACAACGAGTATCTTGTATTATTAACATGCAAAATGACTACGACGTATATTATTTAGTAACACTACCACTTGCCGTGGTGCATTGCAGCGGAATTGGGCCGGCATGACCCGGGAGGTCTCTCTAGCCCATTTGGTACCGCTATAAAGTGACATCTGTGTAGCGTTTCGTGCGGCTTGTAAGTAGACTAATTTAAGGGCTAATTAAGACTAATTTAAAAGCCACGTGTCCGAGCACACTCACTGTTATTCGACTCGGTCGGTTGTTTCAGATGTTGGACGTTTTCACGTGTAACACGCTCATTGCCTGCTCTACAATAACTTTAATATATGAATGAACGGCATTGCCTGATTATCCTATTAGTATTACAAACTAGTATCGCCCCGCTGTTTCACCCACGCAACTCCGGTCCTATAAGTCATAGCGCCTTGATATATTACCAATTGCCTTCCTCGATAAATGGATAATTGAAAAAGAAAATATTTTTTCAATTCGGGCCAGTAGTTCCTGAGATTAGTTCAAACAAAGAAACACTTCAGCATTATAGTATTAGTACCTATAGATGTGAAAGTTTTTGTTTGTAATACTTTACGCGAAACAAAATTTGTTGATCGGCAAAGAAGTAGCTTACAATCTGGTATAACGATAGTACTTGTAATTCCGAAAACAAAGTGCACGGTCTTATTGGGATAGACGCGAGAGAAACCGAGGGACAATACTGTACTATGTCTGATAGCCTTTGTTCGTTAGCTCTCACGTGCTATAAGGAACTCCGTTCTGCATTCGGTCTCACCCTAAACTAGAAGAAAACAAAGCCGTCACTGGTTCGGCGAAATGTTTTCGCAATTGCAACAGTAACGTCAGTATTGGGCATAGAGATATAGAAGAGATGTCATAGACACATGACGGCGAGTGGCCGTCTTTCGTTAACAGAGAAAGAAGTTGCGAATGCATTACTATACATGCGTCCTAGCAGAGAGAAATTAATGAAAAAGAGAAATGGAGAATGTAGATTTGCACTTATTATTTTTCGACTTAGACGATTTGTATTTTTTGACTTATTTGGCGCTGGCTTTCCTTCTCAATCTATGTATGTATGTGTTGTAGGTCGTTCCGAAGGAAAAAGTCAGTTTCAGTGGCGAGTGGCAGCAAGTCTCAGAGCTATCGCGAGGAGATTTCTTTCATGTCTTGTTCAGTGAATCATTTCGCGATGTTGTCATCAATAGGTCGATAATATCTGATTGAGGTGTAATTGTTGGAATTATCTCTCGCCATAACAATGGGTCCCGCAGCGTGAGCTATCGCCGGATGCTTATCACCGTGAAGTCGCCATTAGCATACCATGACACTGAGTAACCCACGATGTGAACGTGACTGATACGATATGGGGGCTCGATGTCAACGCTACGACGGTTCACAGCCTTACTTGTTACCTGTTACTTGCTATTTTGGGAAAATAAATATCACGAAAATTCATGTTACATTAAAAAAACTGTAGCCCACTTTCCATCGGCATCATAAAAAGATTCTAACTATTGGCGATGAATACAATATATTCACATATTTGTAGCAGTAAATTAGGACTATTGGTGTACGTTGAATACACCTATTCCGGATTTCTCTAACTCCATCTGTCCACTTCGGTGTCTAAGAATGAGCGAATAATGACAATAAATTTTGTAGGATTGTAGTGTTAGGTTTAGATTTACTTAATTGTTGTAATTAAGTAAATCTAAACTTCGGGACTTCGCGGTATTTAACAATGAGCGAATTATCACATTATATTGTGAGATCTTGTTGAGTTGGTACTGACATACCATCAGATTAATCAAACCCTGTACGAAGGTGTCAAAAATCTCCGCACCATGTTAGCCTAGCGGTATGCTAATTACCATAGGGACTTTTTTTTTTTGTTGACGCGGGGAAGCGCATTTACGCGCCTTTACTGGCTCTGGATGGGGTCCAGTGGTGTGTCAGGCTCGCGGCAGATTATAGTGCCGAATACTCACAAAAACCACCGCTAGTGCCATCAGTGCCGCCTTTGATGTGGTGCCCCGGAACAGCGAATCATCAGGGTACCTTGACGGCTAGTCAGCCCCCTAAGTTACCGACGCCACCTCCACAGGTGGGGTTGTCCTGTACCACAGGACAACCCCACCAACTTTGAGACACTGCAATGGGGCGAGGTTCCCATCCTCGCCCCTTGCCCCGTGCGAAATAGCGACGCCTCATTGTTTTTTCTCTTTTGTCCCCTCTTCTTATAAGAGGGCTACAGGGAGTGCCTCCTCCTCCTGCTCTTTAGTCCCCTCTTCTTATGAGAGGGGTACAAAGAGCATACACCTCCTCGGTTCACTTAGCTTCGCTCTAGGTGTCTCGGATCACCCCAGGCTACTGAGCCCCACCGCCACGATATGGCTTGAAAAATGGGACCATAAGGACTTGTGTTATAGGGACTTGACCACGGAAATTTATTCAATGTTTCTTTTTTATAAATTTCATATATCGGATATATTTAAGATTTCTATTTTAGAAATACATATAATATACACTAAATTGCACCCGGTGGGATTCGAACCCGGGACCTCAGGCGCGACATGCACGATAATCAGAGATACGTTATATGTAGCACCTGCGCTAGACGGGCAATGTGCACAGATCGTGATACGTGGCCACCGGTGCTCTCTGCTCCATTAGCGAACTAGCGTAAGGATGTATTGTTGTTGTGTAAATTGTGAAACATCTTACCTGGTACAGAGAGTTACCCGTGATATATGAGGCGATGTAGTGCGAGCCGTATTTCCTGATGAAGTCCGCGATGGTCACGGTGTCGCCAACGACGGTGTCCTCTATGGCGTCGAACACCACGTCCTCTACTGGTATATTTGGCGGCAGGTCTTTCAGTTTAGCAATTTCACGGAACCTGAAGTGTGATTGAAGACTTATGGTACACAAATATAGCATTTTATCATCATTTTACATGACTCCGCATTCAAGTGATAGCTACAGTGTCGCGTGGGCCATTGGGAGGATGGGTTGAAGGAAGATAACGCATCTGCATATTACGCGGATGTTGATGGGCGTTGGTATAGTGCTCGTTTGTCTTTCTATGCTATCATATATAATAAAATGTCTGTAGGTAGAATTAAATGATTGCAACCAAATGCCAGATACGAAATAAATGTCTCATAGATATCCCTATCCAAGAACTCTATTCCATTTTTCCTATCTATAGGTATAATACTGCATGCCATGCGAAGGTGAAACGTCCAGAGTGCGTGTGGGAGTCCGGTGGGCAACAATACGTATGGGCAGATTATAGGTAAAATTTTACGTTTTGCAGACATATGTGGACGTTGGTAGCCATCGAGAAACCAATGCCTGAAGGAACCGAGTACTCGTTTGCCCACCCGTACAATATACCTAAACGGATAAACAAGCGCATATACCTCGACACCCTGACGAGCACGTAGCAGTGGTCCCCGCTGATGAAGGAAGAGTTGATGCCGAGGTTGCGCGCCATGATGTCGGTAGGCCAGCCTGCCGTGAAGGCGCGCCACGGACGCTCCAGCCTGGAAGAATACGGGGGCAGGTGTGTGGTTGATGCCAGGACCGATAAATTGACCATTGGCATTAGGGGTCCATAATGGTAACGATGTTAGTGTGTTGCTTTCATGATTATAAATGACGTGATCCACTGACAAGTACCATGCCCATAGAGATATCTGTGCCCATGATGATATCCAGTTAGAGTGGTCCCTGCGCCACTTTGCAAACAGCGTTTAAACGTTAATGGTTGGTAAAAATCATAGCGAACAAAGTATCAATATTTTTTCAGAAGAAAGTGTTATATTTAAATTAATTTATTTACAAGCCCAGATCAGTTTTCTTTTAATATTTCTATCTCTGGTACTATAACAATGGTAATAATTTGTAAACTTATTAGTTACTAGTACACTTTGGCCTAATTGGTACTAGAGATCGTCAATATACTCGTAGTTTACATTTTTTTTTATATTTAAGGTTTTTGTTAAAGAAAGAGCATCACTTTTTAAATGAGAATTAATGACATAACATCATACACAGATAAACATCCATGGCCTGGCCGGTGCTTGGACCTGCGTTCTCAGGCGCACCGCTCGACGTTCGGTACCACTGTACTGATCGCTCTTTAATTAAATAAGTTTTATCCTTATATTAAATAAGTTTTATCCTTATATTAAATAAGTTTTATCCTTATATTAAATAAGTTTTATCCTTATATTAAATAAGTTTTATCCTTATATTATTTTATTTTCATATCAATATTTTTTTTGCTTTCAGCTTTGCTTGCGCGGAAACGATCAAAATTAGACTTGAATTGACTGTTTTGTACAGTAACACAGTGGAATATTGATTTGTTAGAGATTACCTTTCGAAGCTAAAGTCTCTGAAGTAGGCCTGGAGCAGCTGCTTCAGGTTATCGCAGAACTCCATGTGGAAGTCTCCGTCGAACAGCGTCTTGGCCTGCCTCGGCTTGGGCGCGACAACCAGCTGCTCCACGTCTCTGAACACGCTGACCGTGGGCTCTCGGAACACCCAGCCCTCCGTGTCGTTCCGCGGCACCACGCGCATGCATATGCTGAGGTAGCCATACCTGTGGTAGGAGCGCTCGTGTCAAATGTGTGTGTAGGCATATCGATAGCTGGTATAAAAGTAGGTGACGTCACCGAGATCAATGTCAAATTTTGATTCGATTGAACATCATACCTACATTGCTTTAATACGAGCACCAAATTTTAATAAGTTCACTTTACTCATCTAGATCATTGATTTACAAAAAATCTATGATCTAGACTCTAAAGCCATCACAATAATCTAGAGCAATGTTTATACGTTATAGTAATACAGAGTCACATTAATACGGTCTTGTCATACTACATTGCAGCATCAGCTGCATTGCAGGGCCGGCATGACGGTAAAGATGCCGAGCGGAGGAGCTGAGAAGCAGGCCAACATGTATATCAATTATGTAGATGTATATGGGTGTCAGTAGTCATCTGAAGGATCTGACTGCTTGTTTGTTCTTGAATACTATAAAAAATTAATACTACATCCCGCCTTGACTAGGTACCATCACTATAACCCCCATCTACACAAGCGCCACTGATTACGTTTGGAACTATTTATTAGGTAAAAAAATTGCCCCAAAACTAACTAAGTAATTAACAAAACTGAGAGTTTTATCATAAAGCTTTCTGTGAATTTTATCGAAGTTTATAAAAGTATGTTACAATCAGGTAGTCTCAGATGTTTTATAACAATGCAACCATCGTCAAGGGCGGACTGAGTTGACAGGGGACCTCCTGTAATGAGGTGTTTCAAGTTTCCGAAGACGCATAATTATTTAATTGTCAATAAAATCCATTAATTCTTTTATTTTTTATAACTTCTAAAATTCATTATAACTTCTAAATTTCGAAATTTCATATGGTCTTATTGCAATTTGCTTATAAGTAGCATTTTTTAATGAGATAGGGGGCAAACGAACAGGTGGATAATGACTACCGCCGCCCATAGACATCTGTAACACTAGGTGTCTCACAGACGCGTTGCCGGCCTTTAAGGAATAAGTATGCTCTTTTCTTCTATACCTCTAAGTCGTATCGGATTGGAGATACCGAGGGAGGCAGCTGGTTCCACAGTACAGTTGTGCGCGATAAAAAGTGGTGTTTAAACCGCACTCTTGTGGGTTTACGGACATCAAAGTGATGGGCATGGAACTTACAGTTCTGTTGCAATGGCCGAAGATGGGATTCTGCTGCTGGTATTAAGCCGCAGAATTCACTCCCCTTAAAAAATACGATGAAAGACGCACAGCGAATCGACATCTCTTCGTAGGTTCAAAGAATCGAGCTGACCGGAAATAGCTTGGTCGTCAACGATTCGAGTCATGTCCACCTTGTATGCGGGCAAATGAAACTAGCTTATGTTGCGGGGCCCCTGCCCAAAGCATTACTTCATATGCGGTCGGACCTGCGCCTAGTAAAAGTGCAGTCGATGGGCTGGATTGAAGTACTGCTTCGCCCTATTCAGCACGCCCAGCTTCTTCGATGGCAATTTAGCTTCCGTTTCCAAATGAACTGAACTTTACTCGATATGTTGACACCAAGTCCGATACCAGCTGATGCCGATAGGTAGGTGTTCTGAAAACGAGGAGATACGACGAAGGGTGACTTTTTAGCGGTTAACGCGCAACCCTGAATAAAAATACTTTAAGATTTAGAGGGAGCCTTACACGATTATTGTTCCACTAGCGTGTGGAGGGGGACCGTTTCTCCCTTTTCGGTCCCAATAATAATCACCATAGGGTAACGCCCACAATAAAATTCCGGTTTGTCACTTCCCATCTGCGGGAAAAGAGGGGGGGTCTGTCTCCCTAAACCTGAAGACACAAAAGTCTTGCGTAGTCATTCGAACTGTTAAGGCTGGACAAGCGCCGCCAATCAGTAGTAGGTACCTCCGAAAAAAAAAACGATTTAATACCAGCTCTGTGTATTGTAGTGTGTTCAATGTCCTGAACTTAGGAATTCTGCATTTCTTCATCATCATTTTTAAAGGTCGCTTTTGACAGCGGTCCTAATCCAATAAAAATATTAGGGAAATGTCACTAATACACATATTGAGTAAATTCTCTTACAGTAGAAATGTGTACACTACATTTTTTCAATACAATAATTGTTCAATATGTCAGTAATTAATAAATAATAATAGCATTGTATTGTAAGACATATTAGCTATTGCAAATACTCATGCAACAGAATATTTGTGTAACTACACCGGCTGTCACAACACTGTCCATAAATGGTACAATTGTTAGGAATAGACGTACAATGGAGCGATGTTATCACAGCTCTATATACAGACAGACATATACAGACTGCTGCTGTAGCGCCTTTTTTATTAGAATTGAAATGAACAAGCCCAGAAGTTGTTTCAGCTAATAAAAGATAAAACATTTCTATTGTAAGTTCTTGTTATTTCATAGCGGCCAACAACTTGCCCTTTCAAAAAACATTGAATATTATAAAATAACATTCATTCAACCTGTTAACGGGTACCAGGTGTGGTTCTTTTTATAGCACAAGTGGGCAAACGACCCTGTGATGACTACCGACGCCCATGGACATTCGCATGATTGTTACGCAGATGCGTTGCCCTCCTGTCATCTGTCACTTTAAGCAGGTATCAAGTGAGCGAGAGGTACTTCCCCGGTCGTGCCCTTCTTCCCTATGCCTGTCACGTTAAGTGATAGCTAAGTTTTCGCGTATACGTGCGGCTTGGAGGCCGGTTGTACGCTGGGGAAAGAAGGGCTACGCATCTGCAATAATCTCTGATTGAGCGAACGGTTATGGGCATCGGTATTCAACAAAAGGCTCCGACTCCTCGATTACACTATATTCCTAAGGGTATCTATACCTACTATTGTAAAAGCAGGAATGCAGCGATTGGTTGTAAAATTTTCTTCACACTTTTTTACTGATCTCGCATGAAACACACTAGCTTTGAACATACCGGGATCAACTTAGACGTGATAAGCCAGACTCAGACCATAGTTGGCAACTTGTATGTTGTTAAGAGGTGGTGATGTGCTTTATGGTACCCGGATCGGGCCGGCACGACCGGGTACATATTTCGGGCCCACACTAGACCCACTCTAAGTGACAGTTGTTTTGTGTGTCTTTGTAAGGTTCTGGTTGCTCATTTGGGGAAAAGAGACACGTCTGAATAGCAATTGTGCGGATGTGGAAAATTTTCCGACTGCGCGTTTAACCCCTCACAGGTACTATAAAAATTAAAAATACATATTTCAAATACGGAATAGGCTTTTACTTTGTTACAGCAGACCGAGTCTGTCAGGGACAAGGCACAAGGTGCGCGTCCACAATGAAGTTTTCTGTGAAGTGTTATAAGTAAGGCTGTACCGACATTGTAAGCCGGTGGGCGTATAACATGAGGTGTATTTAAATGAGCAATTAGCGTAACTGATGATGCAAATGATTATCAGGTCTCAGAAACACTGCGTCGTATCTGTATCACTATTAGGGTTGGTAGCATTGCACATACCTCATTGTTAAAATCATATTTTCAACAGAAATGACATTTATAAACATCTTCCAAGTCGCTCTCACATAGCACCCATGTAAATCGATGAATATTGTGTGGGGCTCAAAGGTAAAGGGAGCAGCCAAAGATATGATCCCCGTAGTTTGTGCCCCTGATATAATAAGAATATATAGGTTAATATATAGGTTAATATATAGGTTAATATATAGGTTAATATATAGGTTAATATATAGGTTAATATATATGTTAATAATAGGCCTCAACCCATTGCATCGTCTCCGTTATTGGGACAGTGGAAACACATTACAACCCCGTGGATGGCCAAAGGAGCCTAGCAACGCCCTTAGAGGTCTGATTAGCCTTCGAAGTGCACCGATGGCACTCACGCGGCCGCTGTGTTTTTAGTGGGTGTCCAGCACTATCATATGCCGATAGTCTCACACACCACCGGATCCTAC
Source organism: Eumaeus atala (assembly GCA_017140195.1). Lineage (NCBI taxonomy): Eukaryota > Metazoa > Arthropoda > Insecta > Lepidoptera > Lycaenidae > Eumaeus > Eumaeus atala. The sequence continues at coordinate 11,130 of JAFELO010000189.1, read as the reverse complement.
TCAGGACCGATGATGGTGCGGAAATGCATTATTATGCGCGGAATACCCTCGCACCCGAAAGTGTTAGAGTCTCCTTTTAATAACATCTAAACAATCTAGTAGTTCTATAAGACTATATCTCTAGATTTAGGTAGCCACCACGCACAATCTATCTCATTTTGAAAGATTAATAATAATGGCATGATTCGTAGTCGTTAGCTATAACCGCTATAATTTATATTGTAGAATATCAAATTAACACAGTTAAATGCTTCCCAGTCGAGTAAAGCTGCTTAGATATTTGTGCCTAAGATATAAGAGAGCCGTGTGTGGTTGACGCAAATAAGTGTTTTCACACCTGAGGGTCTCAGGAGTGTAGTAGTACCCGGCGGCAAGGAACTTATCTCAAACATATCCGACCCAATTATATTGTCAACCCTATGAGTGTACGGTAATTATTGTGAAATATGAATTATGTCGCATTGCTGTAGATTGTTAACGCAAAAATGTCTGTACATTCTCCGTATAAGGCATTTGACATTGCTGTATGTAATATGCCACAACATGTACCGGACACATTAACCGATTTTCAAATACACCACTTAACAGGTAGATTGAATTGTGGTATTGACGTAAACGAGATAAGTTACGTTTATTTCATCTTTTCATGTATACATGTAGGGGTGCATGGTGAACGAACTCTGCACGGGTAAAATGGGAGGAAAATTTGATAACAAATTAGAATGCAAAATCAGCGACATCTATCTCATTATAGTTGAAACAAAATCGGAATCGCGCACAAAATAAAGATCACTTTTGATATGACAGTTTAAAGTTTAATGTTTAGATTTATCGTCGTACGTATCGTTCTAGCGATAAATTTAAACATTAAACAGGTAAAAATTAAACACAAAGACAGTGACTTACTTGTTACCTAGATGCTAGAACTAGTATTGATATTATTACCCGAAAAGCGCGCGTTTCAGCGACTAGTATTAGTATGAGTTAGTGCCACGCTGCATTGCAGTGGAATTGGGTCGGCACGACCGGGGAGATTCCTCTCGCTGACATGATACAGGCGTAAAGTAACATGTTCGGTTTCGCGTTTCGTGTTTATGAGTAGCCGGTGTGCTACGATAATTATAAATAACAATCTGGGTACACAAATTATTAAACATAGTTACCTAAAGGCGTGTGACGCTATGCGATCGACTTTCTCGAAAGGTAAATACAGCCCCTGTTATTCACGGGCGAACTTGCGGCTGATCGCTAGTAAACTAAGTATTAACATACAGCCCCTGTTATTCACGGGCGAAGTTGCGGCTGATCGCTAGCAAATTTTAAGTATTAACATACAGCCCCTGTTATTCACGGACGAAGTTGCGGCTGATCGCTGGTAAACTAAGTTTTAACAAACAGCCCCTGTTATTCACGGGCGAAGTTGCGGCTGATAGCTAACTAATAATATTAACATACACTTTAAGGAAAGTATAATTAATAATCGTACGTCACACACTTTAATCGTATTCAAAGTTGAATGGCCAGATTTATTTTTAATTGCGGTCGATTTTCGTCGGCCAGGCGACCTCTAAAGCACAATAAACAGTAACGCAATCTGTATCAGATTCATGTTAGCCTGGTAGATGTCGCGGATACTTCAGTAACAATTACATTTTTTTCTATAAAGGACAAAAAATCCCAGAGCACACCTGAGAATGTTTCAATACAATGGCACACAGCATGTACTTAAAATTCCTATGACACCGAGTACCGATCACCGTACTATATCATCTATTTGCGCATATACATACTAATAATTAGCATACGATCTGTATGATGTATTCATAATGAGTTCAATAATGCTAATGTAGGGCTGTAACATGTAAAGACCATTATTCAATTGCAGTGCCGACCTTGTCAATTTATTTAATTGTTGACAAATTGCTAATTGAAAGAAAAATATTATAACTAGTATCTGTACTAAGTATAAAGCCGAAGAGTTTGTTTTCTTTGAACGCCCTCTGGAGCTGCAAGTCCGATTTGATTTTTTTTGTCTCTGATATATTCACAAGGAAATATGTTATGTACCGTGACGCAACGACCAGACGGACACGAGTTATTGGGGTGAAAACGCGGGCGCGTAGATATGAATAAAGTACTCAAAATCTGTCGGGCTGTATGTGAGCGATTTACTCAAAATCTAATGGAAGGATTTTATTGCGATTTTCACCAATAGATAGAGCAATAATGTGTTAATATAACATTCCAGCGAGTGTTATTCACGGGCAAAGCTGGGGCGGTTCGCTACTAATTTAAAAACATAAAAGCGTATGGTTAAAACGTGAAGCTAACACACGTTTCAGTTGCCATAAGCCATTAAACAAGTTCTATTCCGGAGGACTGCGGTGTTATAACTTAAGGGTTAGTATACAGTACCGTGTTGGATGATTAGAACAGTCTCATCTCGTTTTTGTTTTTCAGTATTCTTTAAAACGTTACACAACAGATTAAGATTTGTTGAACAAAAACTTAAAACATTGACAGGAGTTGTCATTATTATAAAGTTTTTCACAGCATTCCAAAGGGCTGTACGCTTTTAATATTACGCTTAAGTAAATAACGCTCTTAGTAAAACCAAATCATATATTATACATTAAGGTAATCGATACCAAAATGTAGTATAAAATAGTAAAACAAAGCTCCGTTGTAAAAAAATAATCATATAGCGTACTCTAAAAAGAAAGTACTGTAAACAAAATATGTAATCGACGAAAGCGAGGTAAAGCGTTACGCTGGTGTGAAGGCTACGACGACGGTATCTATGGAGACGAAGCTCCTGTGCGGGATATATTACGGTGTTGAAGTACTTGAGCAGACACAAGTACACACTATATTTGTGACGGGACAATTTATGAGAAATCTCTTAACAAATGTTGAATGCACAAGTTTCGTGCTCTCCATGGAACGGAGATTTAGACAATGTCGACTTTACAAATAGAAAAGCCGAGTTGTTTTTTGGTCCGACCAGCGAGCGAGTCGGGACTCAAACTCGGGCGTTCATGTTCTACTACTGAACATGATTGTGCCTAGACCATAGCAGTCACTACTTATAATAAATTAGTAAAGAATATAAAAATACCTCATAAATATATTGATAGATTTCCCGACGCCGAGCTCCGAGTCCAGAGTGGCCGCATGGCACAGTGCAATCGCCACCAGCAGCGCCGCCGCCCGCACCATCACACTGTCCGGCACCTGCGCACAACAGACGCACCTGGTAACATCACGAACTGATAACAACATAAACCAATATCAATGTTAGTATAGCAGGTTACTCCCTTCTCATTTCTAAGTATCTACAACGTATATATTGACAAAAAAAAAACGGGAAGGATTTTTATTTTTTTGCATAGATGTAAACGCGAACCCGAAAAAGGTTACATGGTAATTAAAAGGATACACCAAATTTGTCGTATTATTCATGAAAAAAACTTGGCGTATCATTGGATAAAAAAAAAATACAGAGACTTTCGTACCTGTTGTTCATACATTTGCGACATTTTGCAGGGCGACCCTGTGCACCGCGACATCGCGATAGCGCAGGGTTCCTAATAAATGAGATTATCGATCGAATATGGATTACTTAGCGAA
>JAFELO010000189.1:0-5000 GCA_017140195.1 Eumaeus atala | reverse complement strand
AACATCAAGAAACCTGACAGCATATGTGTCAGTTGGATGTCAGAAAGAAAGTGTATATATCGTGGTCGTAACATACAACTAGCAGTATTTCATTACGACTAGCCATTTTCAAATACAGATATGATAACAAAGGATAACCGGACTGCCATTGCGAGACTACCTTGGTTTAGGGTATCAGTGATATTGATCAATACTAGTGTGGAACTAAGCGAAACGTATTGTGTACACATAAAAATTGGAAACTAAAACCTATCAAAGAGACACATAATGACCCACTTTATTTGAATACGGCTGGCTCTATTGAATAACGTATTATGCCGAACACTTGGGGGCATTTAACTCAGCCGTATTCAGTCCGGTTAGTCCGTCACAAACAAAACGGCCTGTCTTTTGTGTTTTTGGAAATGGCTAGCCATAATAAAATACGGCGATTTAGACAATCCGCCAATGAATAATTTACTTGAATAATATCTCGCTTCGATCATCTTCGACTGCAGAATGTAAATAATTAAATCTATATCAACTTATGACCATATATGTATTAAATACCTGATACCATTTTGACGACCGGCTGGCCCTGTTGGTGACGTGGTAGTTAGACCGCGTCTTACGCCAGGGGTCGCGGGTTCGAATCCCGCTTAGGTCGAGTAACGTTTATATATGTATTTCTATAATGAAAAATCTTAAATATATAAAACTTCTTAAATGTATAAAAATTATATTATACGTCCACAGATATTATATTAGATATGTTGTGCGTTGTCTAGTGCTTGTAACACAAGTCCTTACGGTACTTAACACAGGGCCAGGCTAACGTTGTGTGATAAGTCCACAGTTATTATTATTATTATTATATTAATATGTGCATATAATACAATTTGGCCGAAATTACGTGTTATGCGTGTGAATCGTACAACAGATGACTCGACCTACATCAGTGTTGTCTGTTGTTAAACCAAGAAGTCACGTTCTTGTTGCCGCGATGTTCATCTATTTTTGCAATGACCGTGACAATTTCTCGATTAGTAAATAAAATAAATCTGACAAAACCATTTGTACAGCGGTTTACTTAAACGTTGTACATTCTATCGTTTTGGTTTGTTCCGTATTGGATACGCTCCAGACAAATTGGGTTACAGATTTCGTCAATTACGGTATCGAATGTGGCCTAATCAATATTAGGTCCCATTCGTTTGTCGTCGTCGTAGCCTAATCTACATAAGCATGTGGACGTTCAGTTACACCTGTGCGCTATGTTTTCTGAACAGGGCCCCCTCGGGCCCGGCGCCCATGAACATTAGCGTAATTACTATGCCAATGAGTTGCCTTACTTTTCACCTCTCTCGCCCCCAATTGGCCACCGGCTACTCACAAACTCACGCAAGAAACGCGACACCGTCGATGTCACTTTACGACGGTATCAATATAGCGGGAGGTACTTCTCTGGTCGTGCCAGCCCAGTCCCGCTGCAATGCAACATAGCACAACCTCTTACTTACACATCGATCGATATAACATATTGTTAAGCCGCTTGAGACAGTGATTCAAAAGAAAACACCGTTACAACATTCTGAGCTTCAACATTATCCCCTTTTGGGAAGATCCTGGTAACACAGTGGTCAAATGCCGGTCTATCAGTTATTATAACTAGGCTCGCATTTGATCTATCGAAAACAAGGTGGGAATTATTCCCGTAGCAATAAAAAATACAACTTTTTGCCGTCGCTACCGAACAGGGACGTGTAAACTTTTAACTGAAGGCCCTTGGAGATGTTAGGAAGTGGGAACCGTGTTAGCACACCTCCGCAACATGCCAGTCAATTTAGAAATGCACTGTGCAAGTTGTCACGGATGTTTTAATGTCTTCGTCCGTCACGTGAACACTACTTTGTGAACGATGTACGAGTGGTGGGAATTTCATAAGTGTGCAGTCACGAGCAATAACATTTATTATACACTTCATCTAACATTCAAAAATATGTATACGAGATTTTGTTCTAAATCATCTAATCATCTGATTGTGCCAAAACTAGGTAGACACTGGTTCCAAAGATACAATATACAAGAGCAATAAACACAAACACCACAATGAAACAACTTTTACGGATTTAATCTGGGTTTAAAAAAAACTTAAACTTAAATTATTTAACTAGCCCGACGTTTCAGAAGCTTTACAGCAATCGTGGTCGCGGGTGGGTAAACACTTACAATGTCACTTTCATGTATCCACCACAATTTCAACACGTGTATACAGCACGTAGTTTGGAAACAATGTAAACAATTAAAAATAGCAGCATCAATCTACTGGAGCTAGGAAATCAGACGCAATTTGGGTTCAAAAACATGTATACAGTACAGTTTTGGAAACATGTAAACTATTACACGGAAACAATTTCAACCAGTTTCTCCTATTTTTTCATTTAAAATAATTGGGCGGACTACAATTTGGAGCCTTTTGATGCCTATCAACGCCAATAGATAAGCAGCCGTACAGGTAGTACCATCGACGAAGATGCGGCCCGCTATTCTTCCTAATCCTTTACCCTAATCTATTTACATTGTAAACCATGCCCTCCTTCCCTCCTCCACACCACTTACCCACCTCCACCCATACTCCTACCCACCTCTCGGTATACAGAGCGAACCATGGGAGATGCACGGGGGTTTGCTCACCGGCTCTGTTCCCCAACGTGCAATTCTTGACTTCCAACACAATATTTAAGTGCCCTCTCGTCATTTCACTCTCCCCTTTCTGGGGCCCGACACCACAAAGACAAAGTTTTCATCGGCCTCGTCAGTCCTGGTTATCGCGATGCAGCTACGTCGTTACCTATGCTTCCTCTTCGCGTGCCATGTATGCACAATTGCCTAAAACTCTGTTCCGTTGTGACCAAATCCTGGTGATAGACTGGGCCCACTGTCTTCCATTGGATGCTGTCCAACATGATGTTTCGTTAGTTTTTCTACAAGTCACATTCCCACAGTACATGGTCTCTGGTTTCAGCTTCATGACCACAAGGACATGATGGCAGGTCGCATAACGCTATCCTGTGCAGTTCCTGTGAAATAACGTACTCAGGTTCCGGTTGATTTCGTGGTGCGTAATAATGCACCACGTACAACATACAAGTGAGAGCGTCACCAAAGCGCTGCAGCATATGTCATGATTGCAACATAGGTTCCGTGGTACAGGTATCTAAGTGCCCGGTACTGCACACCCCACGAGGAGGTAGAGACACGTGAGATCTTCCCGAAAGAGCTGAAGGCCTTCTCGCACATCAAAACCGCAAGCAACGCAAAGGATCTAGCATCGTCTATGTGTACCCCAAGCATCTTGGTCACAGATACACTCGCGATCGAGGTATCATTCATCTTAATGGTCGGTCCGCTTTTAAAACGACCCTTAATTGTCATAGCCTGGGACTTGGCTGCCGAAAATGATATCCTATTACGGATCTCCGATAAACTGTTCAAAGTCGTGGAACATTTCTATTGGAAAACGGCGCGCGACGGTGCCTCGATCGCAGGCGTCATACCGTCTGCGTATGCCACAAAACTTACACCCTCTGGTCTCGGTAATTTGAGGATATCTTCCAGGAGGAATTTCCATTGCGTGGGCCCAATACCGAACCCTGGGGACATCCCATTGTGGAAACTTTCAAGTGTGCGGACGCCAACTGTGAAGCCGACATAACGGATACAGAAATAACTTACGAGGGTCTGGTAGTTGTTCGGAGAGATGCAAACGGTCACGTCAGCGCGGAGGCCATTTTAGGTACTACGCTCGGGCTGCCCCAGACGTCATAGTCAGAGAGGAAGGACCTCTCGGACCCCCTGGCCATGATGTTAATGGTCAAATTAGCTGTTATAAACACTCTCTTATCGGGATGCATCACTCCCACCTGCAGGAGGGTTGGGGCGTCCATCCTCCCTTCGACCTAGAGGTCGAACTTAGTCTTGTCGCCAGGTGAGCACTCATGGCAATCTGGCGAAGCTGTATTGTATACTTCTTCATATCAGTAATGATAACTTAGCTAACATATACAAGAGGTAATGTAATGTTGCATTGCAGCTGAATTGACTAGACACGACCGGTAAGATACCTCTCGCTCACTTTTACTGTTCTAAGGTGACACATGTTGTGTCACGTTTCTTGTGGTTTATGAGTAGCCGGTGACCCATTGGAGCAGAGGAGGAAGTTTGTAGGGCAACGCATTTTCATAATAACTTATGGCCGTGGGTACTCATCAATAGTCTCCGAATGCTTTTGAAGTCCCTTATGCTATAAAAAAATACAAAGAAAGACAAAAACAACACCAGTTTGGTGGGTAGTTAAGTGACATCGGCAAATGCATCTCTAGGCCGTTAACTTTTTTTTTTTTTTTTTTTTCGGAGGGACCTACTACTGATTGGCGGCACTTGGCCAGCCCTAACATTTCGACTGATTACGGAAGACTTTTTGTCTTCTGGTTATAGGTAGACGATAGGGGGACCCCCCTCCTTTCCCGCAGATGGGAAGAAGCAAACCGGAATTTTAGTGGGCATTACCCTATCGTGGTTATTTTTGGGACCGAAAAGCGGGAGCGGTCCCCCTCCCCACGCTAGTGGGACGGCGCGCGCACGATGCCGTTAAATGTTGCGGGACGTGTTTAGGAAAAGTTGAGCTCTTCTTTCGGTTTGGCTTGTCAGAGGAGGCCGGCCTCCTCCCCACCCTCTGACGGGTGGGGTCGATTTGCGCTTCAAATCGGCTAAAAGCCGTGATAATGATTTAATTTTTATTTTTAGAGCTCTCTAAGATCGCGTTATTTTATTTCTACATTTATCTAAGCTCACGTCTTACGGATTCGAACCCGGGCTCGTTTCCGTAAGCGGTGTGTGAGTTTGTCATTATGTCAGTCATATGTCTTATAGCTGTGTAACTATATGTAAGGTTTCAACGCTCGACCAGTACGAGCGGTGTATATCGAATTGGTTCTAGCAGGAAGAGAATGCATTTATGC
>JAFELO010000188.1:1965140-1975400 GCA_017140195.1 Eumaeus atala | reverse complement strand
GTGTGCACCCTAAAAATTTTAAGTTTTTTTACGTGCTATAATTTCTGAGATTTCGTGATCAATCAGGTAATCGTATATATATATGTAATGTAGGTGTATTATGTATTATATGTAGGCTCATTACTTGTATTTATTGTATGAGCTGTACTCTGTTCACTAAGATTGTAGATTCGTATTTAAACATACTCATTATTTTTTATTTATTATAATTCTTATTTCTTTTGCTATTATGTACATCCGCTATAAGCTTTATTAATGAACTTTATGCGTTTCGCTGGCAGAAGTCTCTTTAAGAGATAAGCACACCAATGTACTTTCTTAGTTTCTAATTTAGTTGTAATAAATTATATGTATGTATATAAAGAATAAATAAAATAGATAAATAAAAGCTAGCGGCTAAACAACCTGGGCTGGTCAATCGCTCCCCGCCACTGCCGCTTCATGACAACGCTAGACCACACACTTCGCAACAGACGGCTGCCAAATTAGAAGAGCTTCAATTGGAAAGTCTAAGACATACTCCGTACTCTCCGGACCTTGCTCCAACAGATTACTATGTTTTACGAAATTTGGACAACTTCTTGCAATGGAAAAAAAATTCAGCTCCGATGGGGCAGTCCAAATCGCCTCCAAAGATTTTAATGATTCCCGTCCGACTTTTTTAGTAAAGGGATCAATAAACTACCTATGAGATGGTAAAACAATGGTTCATACTTCGATTAATTAAATACAGTATGTTAAAAATATTCGACTTAAATTACCATTAAAGTAAATTACTTAATCAATAGCATCATCTTTTTAACATTTTTTTTAACATAGAACGAAATTCGAATCTTTATGGAAGTCTCGGCCAAAATCGGAGTCTAGTAGAGAAAAGACAAGTTTCTCGTATGAGTGCAAATTAGTTATCGGAGTTCATAACCTAAGCAAGGCTTGAAGCGTGAAGATAGATCTGGAAAAAATAACCTTAACTGCGAGATCCTAGAAATGGTAGGCTGGGCAAAACTTGACAGACTGTAGTGCAGTGTTCGATTAAGCCCCACCATAATTCAAGCCTTATCGTGGCTGTGTTTTGCAGTAGATTGAGGTGACAGTTGCCATGGGCGAACCAATTGACCCGAGAGGACTGATCTTTAGTCCCCTATTATAAATAGTGGTGACTAAAGAGCAAGAGGAAGAGACGCTACTTTCTTATGAGAAACCACGAGCCCCACACACCATTCCCCACCTGTACACCCTTTATTGAATTGAACACTGCCTTACAAAAGTTATTGTAAAATTTGAGATCCACAGTATACCACTAACACGTACGTCTCGTGCGCGTTTGTACATGCGTTCGAACTGATCCGTCTTTGGCGTAACAGGCGAAAAACTAGAATATCTACTGTACCTAACTTCAGGGTCTTTCGTGACGGTGTAAAAATTGAGTCTGATCATTTTTCCCTACGCGCCAAAAGAATAATTTGAGGAATACATTCATAAATCTGTCAAATGATCGATATTTTTCATAGCACTTTATAATTATAGATGATATTTTAAATGTTCTAGTGTTGTTTTCTAAGGCTATTAGGTTTTTTTGCTCTACTAGGCTTTGCCCCTTATCAACATTCAGAAGACGTCTACTGATTCACATGGGGCTCCCCTTGAGGGAACATCACGTCACGTTGGCCATTGGTCAATTGTCATTTAATTACTATCAAAATATACGAATATGGCTAAGTGTAAGGCATGCGGCAAGTTCCTTACTTTATTGGATGTAGCGAAATGGAAAAAGTACAGTTGTCAAAATCTTCAGACGTGTGTGGGCCCATTTGCCAAAGCAGACGTTTCCCGCGATGGCACTGCCCAACGCGTCAGGCACATGCCATGTCTCAATTCCCCGCCTCAGTTTCTCTAAATCCCACGACAAGGAGGAAGACGCTGGAATTTATAATAATGCTGCTGAACAGCACTTGTTCTCCACTCCGGTGGCTTCGGAGGGCACTGTGGATGTGGTATTTTGGTATTTTCCGAGTTTAGGGCTGAGCTTAAATTGGTCTCTAAAAATTCTGCTTCGTCTTTGTCGGCGCCGGGCCTACTGCCGTTTCGCCCGCTGACTGGTCAACTGCTGTGCCTGGTCAACGCGCGCTCTCAATCGCATCGACCTCAAGCTGCCCGGCCCGCCTGTGCGGTTCTAGGTTAACCAGCGGCTAACTAAAGTCAATAGGCAGTTGTTTCGGCAGGCGCGCGATGCTAGTGGCCGCTGTGACTGGAAATATGTGTGGACGAAACGGGGACGCATACTGGCTAGGCAGAAACCCAGAGATCCCGCATGAATTATTCGCAAAGAAACGGATTTACAACAGGTTTTGTTTTTAATCTCTGCCGAGGAGTATGAATGTACTGTTATGTACTGATATAAATGATGATTTGGGCCATATTGTTGGTTGGTCGGAGAGGAATGGACTTGTCCTGAATCCATCGGAAATGAAGTAAAGTGTTTTTGGAATTCAGAATCAGGTTCGGAACCTCCCTGAACCACTTACTCTAAAGCTATTAGGAAAGCGTATACACAGGACGGGCGAAGCTCGAAATTTAGGACTTATTTGGGCCACCGGCTACTCACAAACCGCTTGAAACGCGACATTGAAGGTGTCACTTTACGGCGGTATTATGTGAGCGTGCGATACCTCCCCGGTCATGCCAACCCAATTCCGATGCATAGGAGGTTATGGCACTACCTCCTCCTATACAGAATGGCACTACCTTTTTTTAGCGTGGCACTACCTCTTCCTATCATGGCACTAACTCTTCCTCGCAGACACCTGCAAAAATATGTCTGTCAACGTTTAAGCCTATTGTGTCCCAGTCCGGCTCGCACTTCGCCAATTTTATTTAACTTTCCCTGCATACCTTTTACCGCATTTTTCACGGGAAGTGCTCCGAGGAATTGTTTGGACTAATACTTGAAGTTGAAGAAAAACTCGAAGGCTTCCCCTGCTAGTCTAATTGTGGATTCTTGCAACATCAGGGCCACCTTGAGTCGGAAAAGCCGGCTTTACTCTTTCTGACGGAAATGCAAATATCTTCTCCGGTCGATTCGTCTTACATTACCATATATACCCCAACCTATATAAATTAGAACAAACATTTATACCACGGTCTGGAGTGTGTATTTTCATCGAAGAAGATGTATGCTACCTTCGCTTCTTCAACCTTGAAGACAGGGATCAATCCATCATTTGGCTACGTGTAGATATCGATGACCACCACTGCGTCTATGCGTGCCTACAGATCCCACAACGAAATAAACGAAACAACGAACGAAATAGACCGACTCCTTGAGCACATACATTTGGCCACAGATTCTGTACTGAAACAGATTCCAATCGCAGAGATCGTGATACTTGGTGATTTTAACGCCCATCACGCCAATTGCCTTTATTCTCGTACTGCCGATCATGCGGGAAGATCTTTTCATGGCTTTGCTTTAGCATATGGTTTGACACAACTGGTATCATCGCCCACGACCGACGACACGAATCCTAGACCTAGAGGAAAATATTCCCTCCCTGTTGGACCTTCCGTTGACCTCCCATCCGGAAAGCTACCTGGTTTCCGTCAATTCTCCATTGCGCTCGTCGGACCACAGCCTGATTTTGTAGGCTGTGGTCGCTTCAGGCACTATATGTAAGCAGGTTGGGATGAGATGTAGTCATTCTTGGCATCCTACCCATGAAGGCGGATTTGCTTCTCACTGGACAATCCTGACGCCGTTTCGGAGTCAATCGCTGATGTGGTGACTCAGGGAATGGAACTTTTCATTCCGTTCTCTACGGTGCTGATTAGCGGGAAATCGCAACATTGGTTTGACGCTCCTGTAAGTTGGCACTTATGCAGCAGCGGTGTGTTCACAGGACGTAAATACCAGATATATAATAAAAATATTGTAGCCAAATCAAAGTCAGAGCACGTAAGCAAAATAGGCCTGAGCTAGTACCGGAATACTTGGTGTCGATATATCGAATGATGTTCAGTTCCGCGCAGTTCATTTGGAAACGAAAGCTAAATTTGCCTCAAAGAAGCTGGTCGTGCTCAATAGGGCGGAAACATTATTTCAATCCAGCCCATAGGCTGCTACTTTACAGGATGCAGGTCCGACCGCATATGGAAAGTTCTCACTCTTCTGACTGCTCCTTTGGACAGGGCCCCCGCAATATCAGCTTGTTTCATTTGACCGCATACAACGTACAAAGACTCGAAATTTCCGCACAGCTCGATTCTTTGGTCCTATGAAGAGATGTCGGTTCGCTGTGCGTCTTGTATCGATTTTTTTTTTGGTGTGCTCCGAGGAATTGTTCGGCATAATACCAGATGCAGAATTCCATCTTCGGACATCGTGACAGAACTCTAAGTTCCACGCTCATCACCTTGTTGTCAGTACATCCACAACAGTGCGGTTTAAGCGTTACTTCTTACCGCGCAAAAATCTACTAAGGAACCAGCTGCCTCCCTGGGTATTTCCAGTCCGATGCGACTTAGAGGTCTTCAAGAAAAGAGCATAACTATTACTTTAAGACCCGCAGAGCATCTGTAAGACGCCTCGTCGAAAAGATGACAATGGGCGGCGGTAATCACTACCCACCTTTTTTTTTTGTTGACCCGGGAAAACGTATTTACGCGCCTTCACCGGCCCTGGTTGGGGTCCAGTGGTGTGCGGGACTCGCGGCACGTGATTGTGCCGAATACAAACAAAAACCACCGCGAGGACCATCATCTTGGTGAGGTGCCCTGGAACAACAAGTCATCAGAGCACCTCGACGGCCACTTGCCCACCTCCACCCATGATCCTACCCACCTCTCGGTAGACAGAGCGAACCATAGAAGTAGCACGGGGGATTGCTCACCGGCACAATTCCCCAACGTGCAATTCTTGACTCCCCCTTTCTGGGGCCTGACACCATAAATATAGAAGTTGTCATCGGCCTCGTCAGTCCTGATTATCTCGATGCAGCTCTATCGTTACCGATCCTTCCTCTTCGCGTGCTGTATATGCGCAAATGTCTTCAATTGCCTAAAGCTCTGGTCTTTTGCGGCCTAATCCTGATGATAGACTGGGCCCACAGTACTCCGTTCGATGCCGTCCAACATGATGTTTCGCTCGTTTTTGTACAAGTCACATTCCCACAGTACATGGTCTCTGGTTTCAGCTTCATGACCATAAGGACACGATGGCAGGTTACATAAGGCCATCCTGTGCAGGCGACCTCTAAAACACCCGTGCCCCGTTAGTATCTCTAATATAACGTACTCAAATTCCACCCCTTGATATGCCAGACGCGTTCTAACTTCTGGAAAGAAGCAGTACAGTTCCCTCCCGTCGGCACACGCGGCCCAGCGTGACTTCCAAGTACAGATGAGGTCGTCCGCGATAGTGCTTTTCTTTTCCTTACGCTCCTTGCCCTTGAGCCCCACGCACACCTCTTGCACGCGTCCCGCTCGAAGAACCTCCAGATCGGCAGGCAGAATGCCGGAAAATAATGGTAGCGCCGCATCGATGCATGACCAGCTGCCCTTCGTCAATAAAATTAAAGCTGGTCTTTGGGTGCGTAATAATGCACTACGTACAACATACAAGTGAGAGCGTCGACAACAAAGCGCTGCAGCATATGTCAGGATTTCAACATAGGTTCCGTGGTACAGGAACCTAAGTGCCCGGTACTTTACACCACACGAGAGAGAGAGAGACACGTGAAACCCCGAAAGAGCTGGTGGCCTTCTCGCCCATCAAAACCGCATGCAGTGCAAAGGATCTGGCATCGTCTATGTGTATCCCAAGAACCTTGGTCACAGATACACTCGCGATCGAGGCACCATTCATCCAAATGGTCGGTCCGCTTTTATAACGACCCTTAATTGGCATAGTCTGGGACTTGGCTGCGGAAAATGTTAGCATATTACGGGTCTCCCAATCCGATAAACTGTTCAAGATCGTGGAACATTTCTGTTCGATAACGGCGCGTGACTGTGCCTCGATCGCAAGCGTCAAAGCGTCTGCGTAAGCCACAAAGCTTACACCCTCTGGTCTCGGCAATTTAAGGATATCGTCCAGGAGGGGTTTACATAGTGTGGGGCCCAATACCGCACCCTAGGGAAATCCCATTGTGGAATCCTTCCAAAGCGTGCATTATCGAAGGCTCCGGAGATATCCAAAAGAATTATCCACTATCTCGAACACTGATTTTAATGCGCTTACAGTTGAGCGCGCTCTAACGAATCCATGCTGATTTTCAGAAATACCACGATGCAAACAGGGAGCGCAAGTAATTATGAGACGATCTAAAATTTTTCCTAGAATGGGCAATAAAGCAATCGGCTGGTAAGTCTTCGGATCTTTTAATGACTTGTCATTTCCCTTTATCGGTACTATCAATGAAACTATCTTCCTGAAATCTGGAAAGACCCCTTCTTTGATACACGGTGTGTACATCAGCATCATTTCTTCGGATGAAACCGTCCAGGTGTTCCCGATAACATTTCGAGTGATTCCGTCTAATCCGGGACTCGGTATGACGAACCCCAAGGATTTTCATTTCCCGTCTCGGCAATATTTCTAAAATGTTTAATTTCAGCGTCCTTCATGGCCACTTTGTATTCTTATCTGGCTACACGTAGGACTTCCTGCAGTGGGTTATGACCTCATCTCGAATTTTGCCAACATCGTCGTGCGGCCATGACTTTACGGCGCAGACGGTCCAGAGTTGGACTCTTGCATTCGTAGCCCCTGAACTCCCCATCCTTGCGAGGAGGAGCTATGGATACAGGATTCTATAGCAAAATGGCCCTAGAAACAAGTCGCGAGATAAAGAGCATACGCAAGAGGTTAATAGCCGGTTTGTATGTGTGTTTATTCTTCTTCTATGCGAAGACTACAGTCTTGGAGGAAATCTGGCACAGATCTAGATTACAATCTGAAATAACTTTTTATCCTGAAACACACAATGGCTGTCCTGACATATATTGTACCCGGATAAAACCGTGGACACACCTAGTTATTAAAAACGTGGAGACACCTAGTTATTACAAACGTGGAGACACCAAGTTATTATAATCGTGGAGACACCTAGTTATTATAAACGTGGAGACACCTAGTTATTATAAACATCGAGACACCTAGTTATTACAAACGTGGAGACAACTAGTTATTACAAACATGGAGACACCTCGTTATCATAAACGTAAATGTTTCCATGTTTGTTGTTACTTCATGAAAGAATAAGCGTGGGGACACCTAATTATTATAAACGTGGAGACACCTGGCTATTAAAAACGCGGAGACACCTAGTTATTATAAACGTGGAGACACCCAGTTATTATAAAAGTGGAGACACCTAGTTATTATAATCGTGGAGAAACCTAGTTATTGTAAACGTGGAGACACCTAGTTATTATAAACGTGGAGACACCTAGTTATTATAAACGTGGAGACACCTAGTTATTATAAACGTGGAGACACCTAGTTATTACAAACGTGGAGACACCAAGTTATTATAATCGTGGAGACACCTAGTTATTATAAACGTGGAGACACCTAGTTATTCTAAAAGTGCTGACACCTAGTTATTATAGGCGTGGAGGCACCTAGTTATTACAAATGTAGAGACACCTAGTTATCAGAAACGTGGAGACACCTAGTTATTACAAACGTGGAGTCACCTAGTTATTATAATCGTGGGGACACCTAGTTATTATAAACGTGGAGACACCTAGTTATTATAAACATCGAGACACCTAGTTATTACAAACGTGGAGACAACTAGTTATTACAAACATGGAGACACCTAGTTATCATAAAAGTAAAAGTTTCCATGTTTGTTGTTACTTCATGAAAGAATAAGCGTGGGGACACCTAATTATTGTAAACGTGGAGACACCTAGCTATTATAAACGCGGAGACACCTAGTTATTATAAACGTGGAGACACCCAGTTATTATAAAAGTGGAGACACCTAGTTATTATAATCGTGGAGAAACCTAGTTATTATAAACGTGGAGACACCTAGTTATTATAAACATCGAGACACCTAGTTATTACAAACGTGAAGACAACTAGTTATTACAAACATGGAGACACCTAGTTATTATAGGCGTGGAGGCACCTAGTTATTATAAATGTAGAGACACCTAGTTATCAGAAACGTGGAGACACCTAGTTATTACAAACGTGGAGTCCCCTAGTTATTATAAACATCGAGACACCTAGTTATTAAAAACGTGGAGACAACTAGTTATTACAAACATGGAGACACCTAGTTATCATAAACGTAAATGTTTCCATGTTTGTTGTTACTTCATGAAAGAATAAGCGTGGGGACACCTAATTATTATAAACGTGAAGACACCTAGCTATTATAAACGTGGAGACACCTAGTTATTATAAACGTGGAGACACCCAGTTATTATAAAAGTGGAGACACCTAGTTATTATAAACGTGGAGACACCTAGTTATTATAAACGTGGAGACACCTAGTTATTACAAACGTGGAGACACATAGTCATTACAAACGTGAAAGTTTGCTTTATTGTCATTATTTCACGAAAGACTAATGAACGGATTGGTATTAAATTTGACACCGATGTAAGTACAATTTTATCAAATTATAATTGTAACTATGTAACATTATCTAAGAATATGCATCATACGTACTTGTAATAGTTGTATCATCATGAAACTTGGCAAATACGTGTAGACTAGATGACAATATAATATTATAGCACCATCGATATAGTCTGATGATGGAATTGGAAGGTTGATGACCGAATCTTGGAATCCTTACTAGTTTACACAGCGAGAGTTTTTAGTTTCTTAAACTACTAAATATTATTATTTTGTATATCAAATTTGAGATTTTGTGACTTCTTCCCATATTTTGTAAAATATTCTTGAGACGACGTACCTAATGTCTCCCGCTCAAGGCATTAGCCTTAAAATATCTGTCGGTACATTAGTACCGACAGATATTTTAAACTTGTAGCGGGAACATAAAAACCCACATACGATTCTGACACAATGTGGTAAAAGTGTCAGAGCTTGTATGAGGTGTGGTTAAAAATATCCTACCATGATCTATGTCCCAGGCTTATTAGAGGGACGGACTTAAAATTACAAGGCTTTTACTGCCCATTCGCACCATGCTATAGAAAATCAGTTTTTTTCTTTACCTGCTCACTTGGCAAATATCATGATTATATGTCAACAATAAAATGCTCATATTCATTAATCAGTTCAAGTACATACGCTACCCCTAAAGACTCCTTATAATGAACACTCTGTAAAAGTTTTCAGCAATGAAACTCCACATCTCCATTATTCTGCTCATCATCGCAGCAGCGTCTGCGTTGCCTCCATTTGAAGTGGAGTCGTACCACTAGACGCTCCTTGACTTCGAAACGATCCCCCTATCTGAGACAGGGGACATACTCGACTGCGTAATGTACGAAAAACAGTGCAAATCAATTAGTGCCGCCTACAAAGGTATGTATCTTATGACAATCTAAGAAATCATCTTAAAGTAGTTTTTCAACTTTTTTAGCATTTACATATATATGGATAGTCCGATATTGGCCTTTTCTATTAAAAAGTGGCCATCTGTTTAAGTCCTATATTCTGACGTCAGGCGTAGCGTGCGCGATATACGCGCCTACGTTTACATTGTGTCCATCGTTCAAACATGCTATTTGTTCACAGCTGTATTCCCAGGTGCGTTTATTTCGGCATGCGAGCTCTGCACTACGGTTCAGAAGCAGGCAACTACAAATTGTTTAAAAGGGCTAAGAGGGAGCTCCCAGGGAAAATGGACGAGTTTAAAAACAAATTCGATCCGGAGGGCAAATACTACAAGGCTTTCTACGACGCCCTTAAAGCTAGTGGTACAGCGTAAACTACAATTTAGAGATTAAAAAACAATATTGTCCGAATTTTTTTTATAACATTACATATATTAGCTGTACCCCGCACGCGTGGTAAATAAAAGAGTAGCAAATTTATTTATTTTTTTGTCTAAACCCTTTTCCCAGGAATGGAGAATAAACTATGAAAACACATCAGAGTTATATTGCATACCATTTCAGAGTTCTTGGTGACTCTGGATATGACAAATGTAAGAAGTGTTGATTTACTCCACGTCCAAAAACGTCCATCCCCATTGTACCGTGGAGTACACTCAGTCATGTACACTTTCGTAAAATTAGTTTTAACGGTGTTATAATTTCTGAGATTT
>JAFELO010000188.1:1912293-1963003 GCA_017140195.1 Eumaeus atala | reverse complement strand
ATTATTAATAATAGCCTAAATGAGTCTCTACTTTCTTTCCATACCTCTCTATTTAGCGCTAGATTGGACCAATCGTTCCGAAAAAATTCCAGCTCATCTCGCCATCGCCGACGGGGTCTGCCGCGTGGTCGCTGGGCATTATGGGGATCCAAGGATATGCTCTTTTGACCCAGAAATCCTCAACATGCGCCAGACGCGGCTAGCCGTTTTCCGCGAGTAATTAAAACTCGAATAGTAATAAAAATATGTAATAGTAATAAAAACTTCAATATAGGTAATTAACAACATTCATTTTGTAATACCACATAGGTAATATATCCCTTAGTACCCCATAGAAATTCACTAAGAGCCCCATTGTCGACGATCAAATTGTGACACGTCCTTTCTCAATACCTCTTAAAAATCTTTGATTGCGGCCCAGAAATTATCGAAGTACTCTCCCTTTGGATCATGCTTGGCGAGACATCTGGCACGTTCTTCTGGCAGTTTATTTTCGAGCACCTCCCAAAGTACTCGCGAAATGTGCTTCTGGGATGTGTTGCACCTCTTACAAGCTTCAACTATGACTGTCGGGTAGTGTTCTGAAAGAATTGAACGTAATTTTAATTGCTTTTAACACTATAAGTTATCAAACAAGCAGTCTGAGGATTAAATTGTATACATACGTCCGAAACATCCTCGACTTGGTCCTTATTGTAGCTTTGGGGCTCAGTAAACTGGGATGAACCCAGACACCTTGGGTGAAGCTGATTGAACCGAGAGTACTGTTATTTGCACCCCTCTTATAAGAAAAGGGCTAGTCCCCTACTCCAGGAGTACAGGAGGAGAAGGCGATGCTGCGTACAAGGCAAGGGGCGAGGATGGAAATCTCCCCCCTAAAATGTGGGTAATACTACCCATGTTCCAAACGTTCACACTATTCTCTGACCGGGACCCTCTTCAGGCTGCGGCCGTATTAGTATACTCTAGTAAGAAGTAGCAGCTACATTGTATTGGCACAACCGGGGAGGTATCTCTCGATTACATGACGCATTAAAAGTGATGGCTAATGTGGCGTGTTGCAGGAGTCATTAAATGGCTTCGAATGCTTATATGACCACCTAATCTATAAAAGATTGTCTCACTTTTGAAGCTCGCAGTAACATCTGTACATTTCCCGTCGCCACAAATACACATGGATATCTCCTTCAGCTCATCCGTGCTTACGGCTGCGAAGTCGAATTCATCGTCCAGCGTAACGTGGAAGTCTTCGGCGTATGCACAGCGCATCAGCACAGCCACTGTTAGAACGATCAGTTTCATCTGAAAGAAGATCCAAACTGTTTACGGAGGCAAACAAGCAGACGATTTTTATGACCACAAAGGGCCATGGACATCCACACCACCATGCAACTCCATCTCAGGAACTGTCACAGTTGAAACAATTACAAATGACGCACTTCTGTTGCTACCAAGTACTGCGAATGCAAAAGTTATAATTAAATCAGAGGGAAAAAAACAAACTCATATTGTTCAGTTGAGACATGGTTGGTGCTCCAGTCTCTACGGGATACGGTGCAGCAATGACTGACGATACATCGACATGCTAAGATGTTTGTATGATAATGCCGCAATGTTGGTCCGATTACAGAGAGCTCGAGACCGATCCAGTTGCAGAAAGGTGTAAGACAGGGATATATGTTTAAGTTGTTTCCTACAAAACGTATGCAGACACCCGCAAATATAAGTTTGTCAACTTATTTATGCCCACTGTGTCCGAGTTCGGCTCGCACTTGGCCGATTTTATTTATCTTTCACTGTATTAACCGCGTTTATCACGTGGAGTGTTCAGAGGTATTGTTCGGACTACCTGCAGCCTACCTCCTGCATACCTGAACTTCATTATGACTTTGGGTCTACCTGCAACATTTCACCTCCGTCGCGGTGTTACGAAGTTCACTACTAGTTCTTTAATCAATCACCCATCTTCTGCGGCATTTCCGGACCGATACGACTTAGGGATCTTCAAGAAAAGAGCCTACGTATCTCTAAAACGCATTCGCGAGACCTATGGTGTTGCGGATGTATGTGAACGTAGTATCTACGCTTAGAAAAGTTACCGAATAATATTGTCTACAAAGACTACTCTTGTACCAGTCACCGGGGATTTGTCTCTTTTGCTTTGGATTGTTGACCCTGATTTTACTTAATGACCGAGGTTTTTAATTGGGCTTTGATTATGGAATGGAAGTTCAATGAGGAGACCTGTACTCAACAGTGGATGAGGATGTGCTGATGAAGAAGATAGGTTAAAACGAATAGTACCTTTAACAAGTAGGAGGAAAACAACTTGTGGAAAATGTAGTCGCGATGCGCTGGCCTGTGTTGAGTGTGCTAGGAGCTGCAGCTCCCTATATATTTGTGAATCAATTCGATTAATGTATATATTTGTAAATTATATGAAATAAATTAAAGTTCCGTAATAACAATATAATATGAAGGTATTAAAAAATGCAAATTAAGAAAACTAATTTATTTCCCACGTCTTGTACAGCATCACAATATTTAAATAAAATTTACATATCGTATTAACTCGTGGCGGAACAATTTTAATATGCTTTTTTATCGTTAAAGTACCGATGGAGTGGAAAATTTTGGAAAGTTCAAAAATGCTATGCACATTTTATCTGCTAATAATGCCCCTAACCATGGCGTTCGTCGTCCGGCTGATAACGAATGCTCCTAATGATAACTTCATATCACGTTTAAATATTCACACTAAACTGTTTTTTGCAAAGGTCTTCATCAAAACAAATGCGTTTTCGTTTTGACGTCGAAGAACAATTGGCTATAGCATTTATTATATTTGACACCCAAATCTAGACATTTTTTTTTCGGACCTGGACTTATGCTCTGCGAAGAGAGGCCCAATACAGTCCTTATATGGCAACGAAACTAAGTGTGGGATCGACAGAGGGACTGCCCCCACTCTCTTTCGCAGATGTGAGATATCCCGA
This sequence comes from Eumaeus atala, assembly GCA_017140195.1. NCBI lineage: Eukaryota > Metazoa > Arthropoda > Insecta > Lepidoptera > Lycaenidae > Eumaeus > Eumaeus atala. Next base: position 1,960,007 of record JAFELO010000188.1, on the reverse strand, counting down.
TATGACAGCGTATTTTCTTAGCTAAAAGAATACTTAAGGAATAACCTATATATATTTATACATAACATCATCATACGAAGTCCCGAAAACCGATTGTATGTGGTCGAATTTCTAAAAATCTATGAAACTGATATTTATGCGTTTTTCACCAATGGATAGAAATATTCCTCAGGAAGATTTTAATATTGGTATAATTTGTAACAGTATCAATCCAGTATTATTCACGAGCGAAGCCGGGGCGACTTGTAATAAATAAGGTAAACAGACGGACGCAACTTACTAAAAATATATTTTATAAGTAATATAAAAAATATAGTTGAAATTAACATTTTGCGTAGCAGCGGTAGGTTCCATATATTGTATTGTATGTTATAAATCAAACATTTGTCGTAGCCTCGAACGCCGTTTAGAACAAAATAATCATTAATTGCTAGCACCTTATGTTAATAGTGTCAAGTTTACGAGAATATTGTATGGTATATTATTACAATTAAATTAAGTTTTTAATAGTATAGGGGGTCCAACGAGCACTTACCTACCTCCACACATGATCCTACCCACTCTACTCCACCCATGGTCTCTGGTTTCAGCTTCAAGTCTGCAAGGACATGACCTGCCAGTCACATAAAGCCACCTTGCCCAGGCGACCCCTAAGGCACCTGTGCCCAGTTAGCATCTGCGAAATAGTACTCAGCTTCCACCCATTGACATGCCGCGTTGTAACTTCTGACAAGAAGCAGTGCAGCTCCCTTTACCATTAGACCTCGAGGCTATCACCAAAAAATTTGCTACAATCATCATATGTAAAACCAATTTAGTTGATGATGGATGCACCAGTGAATAAATATCGTATGTACTCAGCAGAAAAATTAATTCCTTTCAAGATGGATATATCAAAAAAGTATGCTAAGGAATATAACTACACTATGGTTTGGTCCCTCAAAATTTTTGATAAAAATTTATATATGAATGAAAAGGCATTCAATAATAAATTTGTAACCGCTATAGCCTGGTGACGTAATAGACACATACAATGTTCGCTTTTGTTACCGCTATAGCCTGGTGACGTAATAGACACATACAATGTTCGCTTTTGTAACCGCTATAGCCTGGTGACGTAATAGACACATACAATGTTCGCTTTTGTAACCGCTATAGCCTGGTGACGTAATAGACACATACAATGTTCGCTTTTGACTGTATTCAAGCCTTCAGGCTGTTGTTAAACGGTTGGCAGTACTTTCCTTGGCTGTACGCTTTATCACTTCTTCTGGTAATTCTCACTGAAGCCGATCGAAGAAGACAAGTGCGATCTTCTTCTTTTGTGGCTTCCACCTCTTACAAACCTATAAAAGTATATGTGTATCGCGTGCTTATACAAATTAATTTACTATTATAAATTTAAAAAAAAGAGCGCGTAGCTGAAGAAAAGGAGGAAGCTTTTGAGGAGGCGAAAGAGGACGTTCCTGAAGGATAAGGAGGGAGGAGCGACCCAGACGGTGACTCCTTTAATTCTGGAGGATGTCAGCCGGTGTGGGGCCGATGAGGTCATGGTGGCGGCGGAGGCCAATCCTAACCTGATTCTAGACCTCACGGGTAAGTCGACAAATCTGAAGGGGGGGGGGTACACCTCCAAAATTAAGAGAGCTGCATGATCCATCAGGGAGATGATGGCGTCCCTGGTGGTGCGCACGGAGGACGGGGAGTTAAGACGGCTGAAGGCCGACAACGCGCGGTTGCAGACAGAAATGGGCAACCTAAACGAGGAGGTCCGCGCCTACAGACATGATTTTGAAGCGGCGTGGAAAAAGTAGGCCGAAGGGAGCGAGGCAGCCCCTACAACGACCGACTTAATAAAAGAGGTTGCCCAAATGGTGGGGCATATCGTGGATGCACGCATCTCAGGCATCGAGATACGGCTCCCTCCGGTTCCACTCTGCCACCCGCATCTTGCCGGGGACAGTAGTAGGCCGCTGGCAAAGGAAACGAGGGTCGCGGTCGCGGCCAAGACGACGGTGCCGGTAGCCACGGCTATGGAGGAAGAGGGCCCCGACATGAGGGATTTTCCGGCCTTACCCCCCAACCACCAAAGGGGAAAGTTAAGAAGAGTGGAAAGAAGTGGACAGCCTTTGGACCCTCTACTTCCAAGGCTGCTGGCTCTTCAGTGGAAAAAGCCAGTGAAGAGATTACCAATCAGGACGGCATGGACGGATGTAGTCCGCTGCAACACATTGTGCGCTACCCCTGCGGTCAGCCTGGCCACAAAGCCGGCGGGTGTTCCGCCACCGTTCGCTGTGCGGTGTGCGTGGATGCGGGTAGGCCGGCGGGCCACGTGATGGGGGACATGTCATGTAAGGCCCCCGTCAAGCGCGGAAACGTTCCCTTCCCCTCTCAGAGGGGGAACCGTTCGGGGTCGGACGTTGAGATGTCATAATGGCTAGACACCTCAACCAGGCGAACGTCATCCACACCGCCAGGGCTCAGGACCTTTTCCTGCAGTCCAAGGCGAAGTAGGCCATTGATGTCACGTTCGTAGCCAAGCCGTACGCCGTGCTCTCCAACCCAAGCTGGGAACACCGACGGCTCGGTGGCGATCGTGGTGCTCCAGGCCGGCCTCGCGGGTACGAGGCGGTGGTTCGGGGAGGAGTTGTGTTCGTAGGAGTTTATTTCTCTGCGAAACGCAATCTGGCGGCTCTAGAACGTTTTCTTGAAGTTCTAGGACCTCTGGTAGGGCAGTTAGTTCCTCTGCAGTTGTACGTGGGTGGTGACCTCAACGCCAAGTCCACGGCTTGGGGTAACCCGATCACGAACCCAAATGGGAGGGAGGTGGGGAAGTGGGTGGTAGCAGCCGGACTGTCCCTCCTCAAAATAGTGATTGTCCAGACATGCGTGCGATGGTCGGGTGGTTCCGTGGTGGACGTCACTTTCACCAGGTCGGCCAGCGCACGCATACTAGAGGGGTGGAGGGTGGAAACGGAGGTGGCGACACTCTAAGACCACCGCTACATACGGTTCGGGGTGTCTCCAGCTACCGTGCGTCCGACGCCATCGTCATCACCGTCTAGGGGTTAGAGTCGGTTTCCGCGTCGGGCGCTCACTAGACGAGGCGGCTGGTTGGCTCTGCGACGCATTCACTGCGGTGTGTAGAGCGGCCATGCCGCCCGTGAAGAGTCTGCCCCAGCGGCGGGCGCTCTACTGGTCGACGGCCGAATTATCCGGCCTCAGAGCCGCCTGCAACGGAGCTAGGAGGCGGTTCACCTGGAGCAGGCGGAGACGCTTCCAGGATGTCGATAGGGACGACAGGCTACGCAGGATCTACGTGGAAAAGGTAAAGATCCAGCATCAGGTCAATTGACGAGCCAAGGAGCAGGTCATCTGACAAGCCCGTGGGCTCCACGCCCCCAGGATGGCTCGGCAGCTGTCGGACGAAGAGGAGTTCCACCACCCGTCCTGGAGGCTGAAATGGAGACGATTCTGACTCGCCTCCAGAGTAAGGAGAGTGAACCGGGTCCAGACGGGGTGTACAGGAGAGTACTGGCGATCTCTCTCATGCACCTCGGGATACGTTTCGGGAAGTTTTCGACCGCTGCCTCCGCTCAGGTCAATTCCCAGTGGCATGGTATGGACGGCTCTGCCTACTTCCAAAGGCAGGGCGGCCCATGGACTCGGCTTCGTCGGCTCGACCGGTGGTGCTGCTGAACGAGACTGGGAAGGTTTTAGAATGGATTGTGACCTCCCGTTCGTTCAGCATCTGAAGGAGGGCACGGGACCCGGACTCACTGAGTCACAGTTCGGGTTCTGAGAACACCGGTCGATGATCGATCCCCTCAAGTGGCTACGGACAGTGACGGGCGAGGCGCAACACAGGAGGGTGGTGGTCGCGGTGTCGTTGGACATCGCGAACACATTGTCTTCTTCAAGATGTTTCTCTATCTCGTGAGGCGTGAGAGTTGGATGCGTATCTCTCCAGTCGCAGAGTGGCTCTCGAGAACCGGGCAGGCTCCGTGGTGTGGCGGCGAGTCTGCACTTGGACCTATCCTGTGGGACGTCAGGTACGACTGAGTCCTGCGAGGCCATCTCCTCCCCGGGATGGGCTTCATATGTTACGCCGATGACACCCTCGTGTATGCCCGGGGAAAGTACTACAAGGAGGCGGCGCGGCTGGCCGAGGTGGGCATTGACCTCGTGATCAGTGAGGTTAGGGCTTCGGGTCAGTCTAGACAAGCCCTTCTGTCCCGCGGGAGCGGCAGCAAGGGGCCCCAACGGGGTTCGCTCTGCAGATCGGAGAGGAGAGGGTTAGGTTATATCAAGTATCTGGGGTTCGCCCTTGACGGAGGGTGGACCTTCGGCCCACACTTCGTTATGGTGGGACGGAAGGTCGTACAGGAGGTGAGTGCGCTGGGCGCTGGCGTGCGGTGGGTGCGCCGTAGGCGTAAACCCCTCACCTTCCGTCTAACGCAGGTGCTCACTGGGCATGGTTGCTTCGGTGAGCATCTGTGTAGGATGTTCCACAGGGTGCCGACGACTCGTTGCTAAGATTGTGACGCGGCGGTGGACTCGGCCCAGCACACCCTCAAGATGTGCCCGAGCTGGCCGGCGCTACGTCACGATCTGACATCAGCTGTCGGAGAGGACTTGTCATAGTCGAGCATCATTGTCGCGGTGCTCGGCAGCGACGAGTCCTACCAGACGATGGCTTCCTTCTGCGGTGTCATGTCCCAGAAGGAAGCCGATGAGGGGGTGCGAGAGGCCTAACGCGGCCTCCCCCCGCCGACGACGAATAGGGGTACGAAGGAGGCGCTATCTGCAGCGCCTTCAGTAGTGCTTCTGTGTTCCGTGTCGGGCCGGGATGGGAACCCGGTCCACTTCATCAAGACACGGCGTCGTGGGGACTCTCATAGTGTAGCCGGACATTCCCCGAGGAGGTGAAGAGCGGCCTTTTCGCCGAGGCCAGCCTGTCGCTGGAGGTATTCTGTTGCCTGCAGATCCGGGACCCTCTATTAATAGCGGCTGAAAGCTCCCGTCGGGGTTTAGTAGGTATTGCTACCCAATAACTGAGTCCAACATAGGTCTGGGGGTCTATCTATAGGTATCATTCATAAATGCATTCCCCTTCGTCACCAAGAAAAAATTACTGAGGCCCATCATGTCATAGGTGGCAAGCCTCTGGCCATTTCGGGCACATTCCAATCCCGGACAATGTAATGCGTGCTTAGAAAAATCTGAGAAACATTTAGTAACAGTCGCCCGACCTGGGGATCGAACCCAAGATCCCACGCGGTTAACGGTCTCAAAAGGCGACACCCGCACCGTTGCACCACAGAGGCGACCAAAAAAATAAATTATAATATTTTTGTCTTTTTTATAGTATATGGGGGCAGATGAGCAATCGGTGTCTTTTTAAGACTACCTACGCCCAGAAATATACGCAATATTGTCATGCAGATGCATTGCTCTCCTTTCCTCCTCCCCTCCAATGGGCCACCTGCTACTCACAAACCGCATAGAACGTGACAGCATAGCCGTCACTTTACACCGGTATCGTGTTGTATTAACGATCAAAACTATCCTACATAATTTATTTCCCTCTTTTTGTGTCTAGTACAAGTTATTTCCTTCGTTTTGTGTCTAGTGCTTGATACTTTTTGGAACCGACTCCGTCACGGATCCAATTTACAGCTACGGATAGACAACCACCTGAAAGACTGCAATCAGCTAGAGCCAACTTACACGCTTAAAAGAATTAGGTAACCCTCTACGTGGGAAATACCTGAAGAAGTGGGATTTGAAAATTAAATTGAGGACACACAAAGAAATAACGAAGTTTAAAGAACTTTCACAAATGCTAAACTGCAAGACAGCATGGAGTTGCCTCTCAATAGAGTTTCATTGCTGTTTATTGGTAACATAGAATTATTATGACCTATAGCACCACCTCTTATGTAATCTAGATCTACCTTATCTACGAGGAATGAATACATTACACAAACGCTTGGTTCTCCGTTGCTGTGTTTGAGTGTCGTTATTAGGTCGAGCGATGGGCTCTCCCTTACAGTTGACAGTACCCAGTACCAGTACATTATGAGACACTTTGTGGAAAAACTATCACATCCCCAGCCTCCAACATAGTAATTTAAATATTTATGTGTCTAAAAGAATATATGACGACATGAAAAAAGTCGTAAAAGTGAATAGCCTATTAGGGGTGATGAAGGAGGGCAACGCATCGACACAGTAATTATGTGGCTGTTAATGGACATCGGTAGTAGTAAAAAGGCTCCGAATTCTCGTCTGCCCCCTATTTTGTAAGAAAAGATATATAGTAAAAACTAAATTTTACGTCACAAAGTGTTTACCAGTGCCAAAGTTTGTGTATTATACAAGTTTATTGTGCGCGTGCCGTAGTGTAAGGCTTTAAATAATTAAAATAATAAAATCGATTGCATATTATATTATAAGTTTTATCATCGTCATCGTTATCAGCCTCTATCGGTCAACTGCTTGACATAGGCCTCTTTCATTGAACGCCAAGCAGCCACCCCGGACGCATCCGAGCCGCACCCTGCTACCACTATTATAAGATTAGCTTTCTGCAAATCTTCTCAAAATAATCTTCAACTGTGTATACTATGTATACTAATCATGTAATATATACTTATAATATAAAGCTGAGGACTTTGTTCGTTTGTTTATTTGAACGTGCTAACCTCAAAAAATAGTTCTACCATTCCGCTACGACTAGTAGGACCGGTACGTTAGTTACGCGGATGTAACCGCGGGATGTTGTTAATATCTCATATAGGCCACTTTTCTTCTAAAGGAAAAGTTTTCTTGGGATTGATTGTATGTGAGCGGAGGATGTCATGCACTATGCATGGCACTACCTCCTCTATGCAGCATGCCTCTTCCTAAGTCTACGCGTAATTTCCTCCCGCGCACTCATTCTCAATGGAATCAGCTGCCCCCTCGGTATCTCCATACCGTTACGACTGAGGGATCTCAAATAAAACAGCTTATTTATCTCCTTGATCCTTTATTTGAATGGCTGGAAGAGCATCTGCGAGACCTCTTGTGTTGAGGAAGTCTGTGGGCGTTGGTGAATACTTACCATCTCACACGACTGCTCATTTGCCTTATTTCTTTGTTATGTAAACCAGCAACAATTTGGTGAAGTACTTATAATGTTTTAGTTTTGAAAAGAGATCGAAGTATCTCGATCAGACGATGCTGTAGGTTGTTCATGTATGGTTTCCTCATTTGTATTGTTAAAATTTAATGTCTTCTACTAACTGCTGAATGTTTTTAAAAATTATATTCATGCCAATATTATTTATCGATCTAATGTGTTTCCTAAACATACTTTTTTTTAAATTATATGACAAATCTATATAAAGGAGGTTGTTGAAGTTTTCAACTCCAATTGATCATATTATTATTTTAACCAACTTTGTGTGTGGGAAGGCATATTACTAGGTTTGTATGTCGATTTTTTGATAGTAATTCTCTCATATATGGTATGACTCTAAAATAATCTTTAGTCACTTTAAATTCATCATCTCCAATTTGTGCTAAAAAAAATCACTGACGGTAAAGTCCTCTATTTCTGTTAGCATGCCAGATAATAATTCTGCTATGTTTCTATGTGGCTTAATACAGTGAAAAATTTTGGTGCATTCTTTCAAATTATCTTGGGCAATTCTGAGGATCTTATTTGTATTATTTGTACTAAGTATAGATATCTTTTTTTGCAATAGCTGCTTTGATTGAGAGGAAAGTTTTTTTTTATTGTACGGTTCTTTACGTTTTTCTGTTCTTGGTAACAATTTTGAGCAGTCTAAAGTATTTATAGGATCCTTTACATTAAGTGTTAGTTGATCTTTACTTCTTTTTAATTCATGTCATTTTGTGATCGGGCTTCTTTGAGTTCATTCTCAAGTATCAATATTCGTGCATGTAATTTATGTGTCTCCGTCTGATCGTCATCAGAAATATCTGGTATGTTGTTTATGGTGCCATTATGGTCTGAAGACATCCTTCATTACTTGTATTAGTTGTGTTCAATTGTGAACGATTTTTACGAAATGTGATGTCAAGGAAATAAATTGTTATTTATATTATGCCACTGGTGTCGCCCTCTATCGAAGTATTTAACGATATTTAGAATTATTACACTTTTGTTTTTTTCGTTTATCGTTCGTCTTACCTGCGGTACCAGTGTCGCCCTCTATTGATACATTTAAAGATGATTATAAATTTAAATTTTTGTATTGACGTTCCAGTGATCACACTCTGTTGTTACAATTATTGAATAAATTTGAAACGTTCTTGTCACACAAAAAGTTTACTTGATGTCGGTCTCAGACTCACTCTCCAACTATGCGGTGCAATACCTTTACCGCTTAGCTAACAAGACTCAGCTGTAAAGGTGTAAAACAGTCGTTTGTTGCTATATGATATTATAGTTAATAGATGGATAATGTTATAATAACCTACAAATATTCGTTCGTTAAACGACAGAAAGACACTGCATATTACAAATTTCTTTGTAGTATACAAAGACTTATTATAACTATTTAATGCACTTTTAGTGTATTGTAGACTTGCTCTTGATCATTTCTATGACAGTCCCTCAGTGTTTTATCTTTATTCACTTTAGTTCAACTTAGTTTAGTGTAAAGTATGCGCTGATTTACAAAGTACCTTATTTTGATATACACTGAATAAAAAGTTTCACCAACACTTGTACAGTAAGGTTACGTATTTACTGATTTATTCATCACTTTTTTACATTAGAAAGTAGAAGTTAAATATTCTAAACTAATTAATGTAAATAGTTGCCATTAGATTTGACAGCTATCGACCTCCCCAGAATTTTTTTAAACAGAATAATTTGAATTCTCTGATGAACTTATTATTTTTACAATGTGGTTCTGAATGTAAATAAATACGTAAACAATAAATTAAAAAGTGTCAACCCTGGTTTTTTTTTACGTGTCCTAAGCGAGTGTATGGCAGCTCGCTACCACCCCTCCCCTCACCACGTCCCGCACACCCCGCACGATTGCTCAGTCTATATTGTCTCTGGCCGCTGTGGTAACATAGTATATAACACACACACGAATGCGAGCCCGGGTTCCTATCCCTAAGTTGAGAGCTTAGATTGCTACAGATTAACCTGGAAGGAGTTCCAGCAATCTCCTCCTCAGACAAACCAAACAATAAACGAGCTCAATTATCCTTATACACGTCACTGCAATCTAAACGACATAGTGCGCATCCTCGTCGTATATTCATCAAAAATATATAAAAACTATCTGTCCATAAATTTAATTTGTTGTCATTGTAACGTGCAAACATAAAAAAAATATTAAGGACGAACCGCCCGTATCACTTAGGGGTGTGATTAATAGATAGTAACCGATTCTCAGATCTACTGAATAATCATATAAAATTTGGTAGAAATCGGTTTAAAGGAGTAAGGTAAATAACATTGTGACACGAGTATTTAATATAAGTATATAAGACAATACAATTCAAATAAATCATAATATTACATTAACATAACAATGTAATGGAACTTTAGTAGGTATGTTTACTTAGGTATTTGCTCCGTGGAGCTGGTATGTGTACATTCAACAAATAACATACAAGTAATCGTGTACGGAGTGCGTATAAACATATGTACAAATTTGTTATAGATCGGGGGCACTTGACTAGTGATGGCCGTCGTACCAGTCAGTTGGTATGACGGCCATAAATATCGCGCCGGAAACTCACAAATTGCACGAAACGCGATAAGAAGAGATGGTACATCGCAGCGGTATCATGATAGCGAATCAAGCGAAGCATTTTGACTAATTACACCGCTGGGCGCCCGCGGAGGCCTTCTCGGGTCCCTCTCTCTGTGGCTAAAAAGTGTGTCTCTACATTATTAGATATTTAAGAATAACAATAACAGGGTGATAAGGAAACAGCTGCTACACAACAGAACGAAAGTAGTAACAGTAGTAAAATATTGCGAAAAGCATTTGTCCGTTTATACACGCTAATCTCCGGTAATTTTCTTATTGTATAGCTTATAAGGATTTACACGCCTTCACCGGCCCTGGGTGGGGTCCAATGGTGAATGGGGCTCGCGGCACATTATAGTGCCGAATATTTTCAGTTTGTTGAGCCGGGGCGGCAAAAAGGCGGCACCTTTGATGAGGTGCCCCGATACAAAAAATCATCAGGGCACCCCTACGACTAGTCAGCCTCTTAAGGGTCTACGCCACATCCACAGATGGGGTTGTCCCGCACCACAGAACAACCCCAACGACTTTGAGACAGTGCAGTGGGGCGAAGTTCCCATCCTCGCCCCTTGGCTCGTGCGCAAAAGCTCCGCATTCTTTTGCTCTTTTGTCCGAGCGGGCCCTCCACCTACTCTTTAGTGCCCTCTTATTTTCAGATGGGATATAAAGAGAAGGCCCCTCCTCGCTTTAATTGCCTTCACCCAAGGTGTCAATTTACCCCAGGGTACTGAAACCCACCGCCACGACAATGCTTGAACCATGGTGAACTTTTATAACGAACAATTATTACACTGTCACACATTTCATACTATTTTTGCTACAACAGCAAGTACTACATCATCTTCGATTGTACACATCTCGTTTTACAAAAAGAAATATCATTTTGACACAATGAAACATTTAATGGCCTGGATATGATGTATTTTTTAAGTTTTTTATGCGACAATGAGTTATCTTTCAAGTATTAGATAAGGTATGTTCTTGAAGTCTATATATAATACTTGATCATCTGAACGCATGTTTTAGGTAGAACGTGGAGAAAGCAAATAAATTGATGTCCTAAATTTACGCGTATGTTACTCATTACAATAAAACTATTTTTAGCGTTAGATTCGCGATGGAATCAGTAAAAGAACTTTTATTGTAATAAGCAAATAAATAATCACAATCGTTAAAATTATTTATTCCAAAAAATATTCGAAGAGTATCAATGAAAAATAATAATAAATTTGCCTGTTATTTAATTTACGAGCTATTACATATTCAATATCTTATATTAAAATTTTGACTTCTTTTTATTCTTGCTCGATTGATATATATATTGATGTGGTGTATAAATTATTATTAAGTACAAAGTACAAGTATTTTTTCCTTTTAATTAGGTACATAATTTAACTAAACTAATTAATACCAGATTACAATAATTTTTATAAAGATATGAAGAGCCTGTTCTCTAACCGACGACACTGACCGTTATATATCGTTGCAATTAGGAATTACACATACACAGTGTTAATTACACATACACAGTGTTAATTACACATACACAGTGTTAATTACACATACACAGTGTTAATTACACATACACAGTGTTAATTACACACACACAGTGTTAATTACACATACACAGTGTTAATTACACATACACAGTGTTAATTACACATACACAGTGTTAATTAATTTAGCCATCTATATATTAGGTTCTGATATTTCGGGGACTCGAGTAAACTGAGATACTTGAACACAAATATATTAAGACATAAGGAAGAAGAATTATTATGAAATAAGGTATATGTCATTGATTATTATTGAGAAAAAATTGTACTAGCGAGAGTTAAGAAATCTTCGAAGATGGTTTGTAATCAGGTTTGTAGTTTTTTCCAGTAATAAATTGTCTAAATGGTGAAAAAACTGTAATACGTTGGAGCAAGGTACTCCACACCTCAGGGTACTGGGTATCGGTGACGTTGTAGCAGTCGCTACCCCAATTTAGCTCTCGCCTTTCTTGAAGCAAGCAGTCATCAGTCCGAAGTATATTTGCTTGCTGACGTTTAAAGTACTTACGTGGAGTATGTGGGTCGTGTCGGATCACGAGAAAAAAATAAAATTAGGAACAGTGTCCTAGTAACATAACCTGTAGCTTTCGAGAGGCACACCCTACGAAAATCGGTAGCAACCTTCGAAAATAATTCAAAAAAAAGGACAGTAATGAGAACTTCCGAAGAAACCGGATTGTTTTACGTTTTTAATGTAATTATAGGCACTCAGCTGTACCACGTCGTATGCGTAACTCAAATTATTGTGGCCAACACAACAACGTGTGTGTAACACGCCCTCAACGTGGCAACCGACATGGCAACTGCAGAGCATGGCAAGACGTTAACCCTCCCTGCCTAACATTTTTCATTAGTTACAATGGGACTTCCCATATTTCTATATTACAGTTGTATGTTCTACATTACAGTGTCTTATAGAGAAATAATTTTACCATCAAAATAGCGGATTTAAAATTGTTTCCCTATAAAACCCTGTATGATAAATAAGTATCGCCTAGATGCAGACTCAAATGTTACGTGAACAAATTCTATATAACACTCTTGAATAAATAAATCCCTAAAAGAATGAAAAAATGTTTACAACGCCTAATAGAAGCTAGTCACTTACTACCATTTCCAAAAAAAGCACACAGATCGTCACTGTTAAACGCACTGAACGAATTTATGGACGCATTACTTTCGATACACAATGGCAAAGGACTCCAAAAAAGTGGAAACACGAAACAAGCTAAAAGTTACAATTCATGGCGGATAAATCCCCAGGGGAATCATCAAAGTATCTAGCGTTTCAACATGTATATTATACTGTTAAGGAGGAATTAAATATGTCCTCCTCGTCCCTCCTACTACATGTTCGAACGTCACGGCCCCGTGAGCACACAACAAATAATGTATAAATAAATTTTATTTTAACATATTCAAATGATGATTTTGTAATTAAAGGTCACAATCAACCTTGAGAACTAAAAATGCTTGTGATACAAATAAGAACATTGTGTTACGGAATTTATTTATCGTTAACGAAGAGAAGACCAAAGGTAAGATTTTAACACAGCATCGGTATTTTTCCGGACATCGGGAGGCTAATGTCTTTCAAGCATGAAGGTTTATATCCTTCCTGTTACACTGGTTTTAGTGTGTGAAATGTCGTTAGATGTGTCTTGTTAACGCGCGCTATACATGTGGTGAAGCTAAAGAGGGTCTAAGTTCTGTACATGGAAAATATTTAGGAAATTGGCTAGGAATCATTAGAATCAACGGTTCATCAGTTATTGGAATTTCTTACTTCTTGTTCGTTTATTCGAACACGCATCAAATGTAAATACATGAACGGATTTTGATGCCAACTTTAGATACTAATCTGTCGAAATAATCCCAGGCTATAAAAAATTGTAACAAGGGTAGGCTATAAAAAAATGAACGGAAAGTCCCAAGAACATAACGCGGAGCTATTAAAATATTTAATTATTATTAATAACGCAACAGGCTGGTTATTGTTATTTAATTTATTTATGCCTTACTTATACCTCTTATTTTATTTTTATTCTCAAAAATATAACTTTCATTTAAAATAATTCTTCGAGGGCAATAATAAATATACTTAATACATATATAATTAAACTAAAATTGTAACATTTATTGTTACTATTTATTGTTAGAAGTTGATATTGTTTTTGTTGTTAATATTTAGTGTTCGATATCCTTCGTACACTAAATACTTATACTCTTTAAGTGAAAGACTCATTAACTGAAGACGGGTCCCATATACATATGAACATGTGTAGTATTTGTAAATATTTCTACTTATGATTGCAATAAAGTTTGAACTCCAGACCGATCATTCAGTTTCGGTCGAGTTTCGGCTAAAAACAAGAATCGGTTTAATTTTTGTTTCTGCGGCAAACCTGCCGAAATTATGACCGAAACCAAAACTGTATGAGGGAGTTCTTGCGCTGTATTCTGTCGTTGAATTCCATCCATCTATTTTCTATATAATTTGAATTCGGTATATAGAATATGGGTGGATACTCAACACAAAAGAACAATATTATATAAAACGTAATAAAAAAGACAACATAACTTTATTTACAATAATTGTAGTAGAAACAAGTTTATTTAGGATACTATTTTATAATTTATTAAGGCGTACGGCCTTTAGGCCAAACGAACATTAGTTGTGTACATGGTAATTTTTTCATTTTTTTTACGGACTTCAACTTATGCTGTGGTAGAAAAGAGAATCCCAATACAGCTTCATCGATTGCAGGCACATGGTACTTAGTATAGTTCTTTAGTGATGCAAATGATGAAAAAAAAATTATGAACTCAAAAGCTTCAAAATTCATTTTAACAGCGACCTATCACCAAGATATTCAAAATCAGTTAGATACACAAGTATTTGAATATACCTAGTACCTAGTGTACATAGTACTACATTTTTTATGTAAAATTAACACTATACATAAGTAGGTACTAATTTATATAAAATGCCCGAGGTATCTGTTTAGTAAAATTTATATTTCATTTTTGTTTTTTCTATTTAAACCATCCATCCCTAAATTTTTCCTTTTAAATGTAGGGTTGTTATGTTGACCGTAAGTAAACGAAAATGTAGGAGACTGCATATCTATATTGCTTGAAGGTAAAAAATAAAGATCGGTAAAAATCAAGTGTTCCTTGGGCCATGCGACCGGAATAAAACTTCTATAGTTATAGGAAACGTAACTAGTTGTGAGAGAAAGAGGATATGTGTTGCACCTCTGTTTCTCTCTCTTGCGTATACTTTTCGACATCTTATTCGTATTCTTATTTACTGAATATCATACCCACCCTGGAAAGCCTTCACGAAGACATTGACCTTGCCTATAGGTTAATATGCCAAATGTAAATCCCTCCCTTTCTATGTTCTCTAAATTACATCTCCCTCGTCCGTTTGCCTCGTCCGGTCCCACTTTTTGTAACGCTTCTGTCCCAGATTCACCGGTTTACTCCATAATTAATTTTATTATTATATTGTTTGACACGCACACACGCATGACTTGTGGAGTATGCTGGTGAATGCGTGACAAGAGCGTTACGAACGTTGCGTTCATTCCCTCAAAACACTTTTTCTTGTGAGGAAGTGTCGATTTCGGTCGTAAGACAATATGACGTCATATTATATCTTTAAATAATAATTGTGTGTGTAACATTGAGCTTGTGATATGTATGTAACATACTAAATAATAGTATCTGTGAACTTATCACCAAGTTCACCTAGACCTGCGGTAAGTACCGTAAGGCCCTTTGTTATAAGTACTAGACAATAAATGTAATGTAATTTTTTTTTATCAGCTGGGGGGCCGAACGAACAGGTAGGTAGTGAGTACTGCCGCCCATAGACATTTGCATGATTCGGCGTAATGCGTGCGCTATGTACATATAATACATATGAGTATATAAACATCCATGACCTAGGCGGGTTTCGAACCCACGACCTCTGGAGTAACACGCGGACGTCGAGAGCCAGCCGGCTGTCATACATACTGTTTCTAGTGATTGCTGGTCTAGTGGGAACCCTCGTTTCACTGACTTGAACTGTAAATTTTCAACATTTATCAAATATTTTTAGTACAAAAATTGTAAATCGAAGCACAAATAATGTGCGCAACCAAACTGCTCCAAAACCGGCCAAGAGCGAATCAGACGCGACTAAGCATCCATAGCAGCTAACAAAACTAATCCCTTTTCACCTGAACAGCCAAGTCGATTTTGTTCAAAACTATTTTCGTTTAAAGTACTTATTAAATTCTATAACGCAATTTTATGTTACGATTTTCCCTTCGGTATCTCAACTAGTTCAATATTTAGAAAGACACTCTCTAACACTTTAAAAGCGAAAATCTCACTCATGCACATAGCATAAGCATAATCAAAAATCTTTTTAGAACTTTCATATTATTTAGAAAAACCTATACAATGATCCAGAAGGCTACGCTCTCTCGGAAAAAAAACATCCCTCAGTTACATTGGCAGGGTGACTAGTGTCCTTCATAATTTTATTTTTCAAAATAGTACGACATCATTTTATAGCGGTTCATAAAATACAACTACTTTCCAAATTTCAAACATACATTTCCGAGTCAACCGTCAGTAACATTTGGACGGACAGATAGACGGATTCCATTTTTTTGCCATTTGAATGCGGCACCCTAAAAAAGTTATGCGTCGAAAATTGCTGATATAGCAACATTAGTCGGTAATTCGTCGACCTGCTTGCCGCGTGGCTGGATTGATCATTCGTAATGTATGAACTAGGTTGACCAGGACGCGTTTTTGAGCATTTTGTTGGTATTTAATCTTTGGAGGACAAGTGGGAAGAGGGCAGCGCTACACATCTATCATGCGGCGACAAGAGTCCTCAGAAGATTTGTGAGTTATGGTGGCCTTTGGAGGGCAAGTGGGAAGAGGGCAGCGCTACACATCTATTATGCGGCGACAAGAGTCCTCAGAAGATTTGTGAGTTATGGTGGCCTTTGGAGGGCAAGTGGGAAGAGGGCAGCGCTACACATCTATTATGCGGCGACAAGAGTCCTCAGAAGGGTCCTACTAGTCGTTTGCGTAAGATATAATTAAAACAAGATATTTTTAGTTTCTTCAGATGAATAAGCTAGTGCTGGCTGTGATGTTGCTGGCGGTCTCCGCGGCTACAGAGGAGAACGTCGACTATCATGAGACCCACGACGACAATTTCGACTTCATGGCCGTGAGCAAGGAAGAGTTCAAGGCAATTGTGAAGTGCTACATTGATGAAGGGCCCTGCACCCCGCTGATAGCCAGTTACAGACGTGAGTTTTTATTGTATTAACTCTTATACAGATGTGTTGCCCTCATCCCCCCCCCTCCCCTCTGGTCAGCGGCTACTCACAAAACGCTCGTAATGTGACAGCATATGTCACTCTAAGGCCGTATTACGTGCGCGAGGCGTACCTCCCCGGTCGTACCGGTGCAGTGCAGCATGGCTCTTACTGGTGTTGTAAATGTTAAACAAATATGGGGCACTTCCGATCCACGACTACATATAGTAATAGTGCAGTAGTGACAGAATAAAGGCAGACATCTCATCTCATCGTCCCTGTGGTGTAACGGTGCGAGTGTCGCCTGTTATCACCGTTAGCCTCAAGGGGACCTGAGTCCGATACCCATATCGGACAACTATTAGTAAATGTTTTCCAGATTATTCTGAGCATGCATTACATTGTCCGGGATTGGGATGTGCCCGAAGTGGCCATAGGCTTGCCACCTATGATCATGGGCCTCAGTACCTTGGCTAGTCGTGGGTGTGCTTTCTTTCTATACTACTTTGCGACACTTTGAAGAAAATGGACTATAAACGCATCCGAACAACTAGATCTACAAGACAATCATCGCACCTGTATTTAATTAAGGCAGGAAGAACTCACTCACAGTCAAGTCCTATCTAGGTAGTTACACAGGTAAACACACTGAAGGTACTTACTCAATAATTATTATTTGTATGATTATCTGCATGCATAATAATGCAATTAAAGTTTTTATTTATCTTATATGTTTACGCCTATAAACAAATAAAGCCACATGTATTTCATGCAAAAAACCATAATTCTGTTGTCTACCACAATGTGTTTTTTTGGAGGGACCTAATACTGGTTGGCGGCGCTTGTCTAGCCTCAACAGTCAACTGACTACGAAAACTTTTGTGTCTTCAGGTTTAGGGAGACGATAGGGGGACAGACCTCTTTTAGCGCAGATGGGAAGAGATGTACCGGGTTGATTGTGGGCGTACCCTATAGTAACTATTTTTGGGACCGAAAACGGGGAAGCGGTCCTCCACCCCACACTAGTGGGACGACGCACGCACGATGCTGTTTTAGTTGCGGTGTCGTGAATAAGGATAATTGAGCTCGTTTAATATTTGGCTTATCTGATGAGGCCGGCCTCCTCACTCCCGCTCGATCGATCGAGCCGATTTGTGCTATAAATAAGCAAAAAGCCGTATTCTTGATTTATTTATTATTGGAGCTCTCTAAAGTCGCGTTATTTTATTTCTACAAATCTAAGCTTTCAACTTACGGATTCGTTTCCGTAAGCGGTGTGTGAGTTTGTCATTTTGTCAGTCATATGTGTTATAACTGTGTCACTATATGTAAGGTTTCATCGCTCGACCAGTACGAGCGGTGTATATGATATTGGTTATAGCAGGTAAAAATACATTTACGCACCATCCAGCCGACCCAAGGGGGCCTGAAGTGTGTGTCGGGCTCAGGTCGTGAAGCGATAGCTACTACCGACCTAGCACAATACGACGAGTAGGCTTTTTAAATTAAATTATTCCTTGGCAAAGGTAATAGGAGTATACAGGGTAAAAGTCAATAAGTATTAAGTCAATTAGCAGTTATTGGCTAATTGTAACACTGACAATTAGCCAAGAAATATGCGAATTGGCGCGCAGATCCAAATTCAAATACAATTTATTCGAAAGCAAACAAGTCTCCTTCCAAATTTTAGGGATTTACAACTAAATTTAGGACTATATAATTATAATTAATACTGTATAATTATATTTTATACAGAATAGGGCTATGCATATATCCTCTCCTCCCAATTGGCTAAATACATATATATATATATATGGGAGGGAAACATATAAATATATATATATATATATATATATATATATAAACCAACCGATTATTTACTGGCTCCAAGAACTTGTTTATAAATAAACAAGTTCTTGGCCTTTGTCCGGCCCTGGTGGGGGTCCAGTGAATTTTGGACTATTAGACAGCGGAAGTATGTTTCATATTTTTGATAAATTTAAGAAATTTGATAATTTCATCTCCATAGCCCACCGTAGAAGTCGGATCTTACCGCAACGTATTTCTACTTTTTTCTAAATTTACACAACAACAAGGAAATAATTCACTGTCTAAAAACAGTACAAAACAATTTTGCTGACTTTATCAATCTAATTTATTTTATCTATCTAAAGAAAAATGTATAGAGAATGTGGGCATAAATAATTTAGGATTCACTGCTTTCTTTGATTGGCTAAAATAAAAAAAAACTATATTTCATTATTTTATAAAAATCCCCAATTTCAAAGATGATTCATCTTCATGATGTACCCAATGGGCGTAATTATTATCTGTTTCCAGAACATTACCCTGTAGCAGTAGGAGAAGGATTCAAAAGGTGTAACCTGTCACAAAAACGTATAACGCAAGTATTCTTCAACAGACTCGCGAGAGAGATGCCAGAGGAATTAGAAAAAATGAAAAAAATTAACGACCCTAAAGGAATTTACTGGAACAAATTTATAGCAAATTTGAAAGTTTAAAATTAAAGTAGCATACTTTTGTCTTTAAGGGCC
Organism: Eumaeus atala; assembly: GCA_017140195.1. NCBI lineage: Eukaryota > Metazoa > Arthropoda > Insecta > Lepidoptera > Lycaenidae > Eumaeus > Eumaeus atala. The sequence continues at coordinate 1,940,769 of JAFELO010000188.1, read as the reverse complement.
GTCTTTAACATAATATTTATCGATGCTTTTGGCAACTTGAGGCAAAAGAGTGAAAGCCCATTGTAAAAGAGGAAGGACGGGGGCAATTCTTCCACATCATTATTATCAGCCCTTATCGGTCCACTGCTGGATATAGGCCTCTTTCAATGAACGCCAAGACGACCGATCTCTTGCTACTCGTATCCATCCCGGAGCGGTTAATGTACGGAGATCCTCTTCCCACCTGGTGAACGGTCGACCAAAACTTCGTTTTCCTAAACGCGGCCCCCACTCCAGAACCTTACTGGCCCACCTGCCATCTGTTCCTCTGAGTGTGTGACCAGCTCATTGCCACTTCAGCGAGTTTATTCATCGCCTGATCGGATAATTTAGTTCTCTGCCTTCGTTATGAATTCTATCGGACAAATCAACACCCAACATAACACCTTCAACAGCCCGTTGAGCTACCGCAAACTTGCGGGCCAGTCCTAAATTAAGAGGCCATGTTTTTGGCCCCGGAGGTCACGCATGCCGAGGAGTACACATTGGTAGAAGACTTCTGTTTTCTATCTCTGAGTTTTGGCAACGTGAGCATGTGACGAACCTTCCGGAATCCTGACGAACACATATTGATGTCTTAAGTTTAAGTCTTAACAATGTTAGTCATTACAATAAAACTATTTTTACGGATTTTATCGTGGTTTATTAAATTATTTATGTAGCCCGACGTTTCAGAATCTTTACAGCAACCGTGGTCACGGGTGGACAAAGACGACAGATGTCCTGATCCAAGTTTTTAAAAGTACCCGAAGAATTATAATTTTAGTTGTTCCGATTAACGCAAACAGTACTTATTATATCAATATTTTATTGTACTGCCGAACTCAACTGAATCCTTCTATCGGCCTCCTCCTCGAAGTTATCTTACCTAATTGCAATAGTTGCCCGAGGTAGACGTTCTGGTCTACGACTTCGAGAACAGCCCCATCATCATTGATGGCAGTGCAGCAGAATTTTGGTATCATAGTCATAAATATCACGCCGGAAACTCACAAATTGCACGAAACGTGATAAGAAGAGATGGTACGTCGCAACGGTATCATGCTAGCGAATCAAGCGAAGCATTTTGACTAATTACACCGCTGGGCGCCCGCGGAGGCCTTCACGGGTCCCTCTCTCTGTGGCTAAAAAGTGTGTCTCTACATTATTAGATATTTAAGAATAACAATAATAGGGTGATAAGGAAACAGCTGCTACACAACAGAACGAAAGTAGTAACAGTAGTAAAATATTGCGAAAAGCATCTGTCCGTTTATACACGCTAACCTCCGGAACTTTATTTATTGTATAGCTAATAGGCATTGAAACGCTTTCACCGGCCCTGGATGGGGTCCAGTGGTGAGCGGGGCTTGCGGCACATTATAGTGCTGAATACCCTCAGTTTGTTCACCTCATCAAAGGTGAACAAACTGCCGCCTTTGATGAGGTGCCCTGATACAAAAAATCGAAATACAGAAAATCGACCGACGCCACCTCCACAGATGGGGTTGTCACCACCGGACAACCCCACCGGCCTTGGGACAGTGCAATGGGGTGAAGTTCCCATCCCCACCTCTTGCCCCGTGTGCAAAAGCGCCGTATTCTTTTGCTCTTTTGTCCCCTCTTCTTAAGAAAGTTACAAAGAGCAGCCCCCTCCTCGGTTCAATTGGCAGCGCCCAAGGTGTCCCGCTTCACCCCAGGCTACTGAGCCCCACCGCCACTACAAGGCTTTGAGCATGGTGGGGATGGTTAATAGACCTGAGCAACATATAACGGTGTAATTTGTTTTGTAAATTGGAGCGTCTTCAAGGAAATATATTTTCTATGTTTTTTTTATAATTGAAGAAGTACGCGAAGAAAGCCACGGGCAGGAGCTCGTTATAAATAACTAATGCATGTCATTGATTGCGCTGACCGGCTGTCGGTGGCTTTATAATCCTGTATTGAGTGCCATACACAGAGGTACCTTTCTAATACCTCTGTGGTGCCAGATAACCGCTTCTCTAAACACTTTGCAGTATATACAAAGAATGTGTTCTCTACATTGTTTTACAAATATACAAGATACCCGAATTCATACTGCCTTGTCATGCCTGCCTAAATTGAATATAATAAAACTTTATTTAGGAACAATTATTACACTTCTACACATTTCATACCAGTTTTTACTACAATAGTAAGTACTAAATCATCCTCGATTGTACATATGTATGTCGTTTTACAAAAACTAATATAATTTTGACTCTGGTTTTCCATTTGAACAAAACATGGAAGGGACCGGTTATAATTTATTTTTAAGTTTTTTTTCGACACTTTACTATAATAAAGGTTTATCTGAACGTATGTTTTAGGTACAACGTGGAGAAATGAAATAAACAATAATAATCGTTAAAATGATTTATTCGAAAATTATTCAAAGGGTATTAAATAATAAATTTACCTATCATTTAATATATAAGCTATTTTTGAATATCTAACTAAGAATACCAGATTACAATAATGTCAGTGGTGGTATGAGGAGCCTGTTCTGTAACCGACAACGCTAACCGCTATACCTTGTTACAATTACAAATTACAAATACAAAGTGTTGATTAATTTTGGCATCTATACATTAAATTCTGATATTGCGGGTACCCAAATAAATTTAAAAAAATTGCACTTGAACACAAATTTATTAAGATATAAGAAAGAAAAGTTATTATGAAGTAATATATATGACCAATCAAGTACCGTCATTTCAAAGGTCATTTCAAACAACTGGTTCATTGACTACTTTCCAAAAAAATTGTGCTAGCGAGAGTTAAGAAATCTTCGAAGGTGGTTTGAAATGCATCATCAGATTTGTAGTTTATTTCTAGTAAGAGTTCGTCTAAATGTTGTAAAAATTGTAATACGTTGGAGTGAGGTACTTCATACCTCCGGGTATCGTGATTATCAGAGGCGTTGTAGCAGTCGCTACCCCAATTTAACTTTCGCCTTTCTTGAAGTATAAAGTCAGTCTGAAGAACATTTACTGGCTGACGAATCCAGTCCTTACTTCAGGTCGTATCGCATCACGACAGAAAAATAAAAGTAGGAACAAAGAGTCCAAGTAAAATGACCTGCAGCTTCCGAGAGGCACACCCTACAAAAAGCGATAGCAACATTCGAAAAAAGGCAAAATAAAGGACAGTAATGAACATTACCGAAAAAAGCTTATCGCTTTATGTTTTAAACATAATTATAGGTTTTGCTCACATATAGGTAGGTAACGCACAGGTGCATCTGTCTCAGTCCGCAATCCCACAAGTTTATTCCTTATATTTTAATAACCATAATTACCAAATTTATATATACTACTCGAAACAAAACAAGGGCCACTAAGATTTTTTGATGTATGTAAACTAATAAAGACATTAACTTGTTTAACTTATGTGACTACAGAATAATGTTATTGATTATAATATAGGCTAACAATTGCTTAAAATAATGATCATGAATTGTTTCTTTTGTGTTCATAATAACATTGGCCATTTTGAATGAAAAACATGAACAAAAGAAATCACCGGAAAAAGACAAACTACTGTTCTTGTCACTTTTGTTTCTTGTTCTTAATAACAAGTACGTCCTCCTCACTTAGCAATACACTCCAGAAGCCTCGTATGCATACTCTGCATTAAACTCCTCACGTTTTCATCTGGAATTTCCTCCCAAGCATCTTTTAAAGCGTCAATCAGCTGCTGTTGGTTGTAGACCCCTTGCTCATTCTCGCTAACTCTTCGTTTCAATTGGTCCCACAATTGCTCGATTGGATTTAAATCCGGACTGTTAGCTGGCCATGGCAATACCTCAATATGAGACCCTTCTAGAACAGTTTGGGTTGATCGAACTGTGTGTGTACGGGCATTATCATGCAGCAGGATGAATCCAGGCCCCACTCGCTGTGCAAATGGGATCACTTGAGGTCTGATGACGTCCTCGATGTAACGTTCTGCAGTTACGGTACCCAAATTTAAAATGGTGGGCTCGTTTTACCGTGTAAACTAATCCCACCCCAATCCATTACGTTGGGACCACCGAAACGGTCAACTTCGTGAATGCAGGACTCCGAAAACCGCTCGCCGCGTCGTATCCACACTCTCTGATTGTCTTTTTTACTTTGCACTCGTCTGTAAAAAGCACCTTGCCCCATTTCAAATACTGACGGGAGAATCTTAATCGGTTTGCACGTTGAACCCTGTTCAGGGAGATTCGAACAACTCATCGTGTTGACGTTTGCTGGTCTTCGTGCAGTTTGATCACTGACACGGGTACCCGTTGTCAGCCGTAGGTGGTGTTTAACTTACGGGACGTTACTGTACGATCACGACGAGCAGTTAGTTGAATGTACCGTTCCTCATGAGTCGTTGTTATGCGAACTCTACCTGAACCAGGTCTCCTGGCAACACTGCCAGTGTCTTGGAAGCGACTCCATACATTTTGGATAGCTCTTCGATAAAAACCCAACTGCAAACCCACGTAACGCTGAGAACGTCCTTCTTGGATCATAGTTATGATTCTGGTTGCTGTAATTGTATCCATGTGCCTTCATACTGGTGGCATGATTAACGCGAGATGTTCAATGAATTGATTAAAATTGAAGAAGTAATACTTTTTTCCTAAAATAACCGAAACAAGTTAAGAAGACAATCAAAGAAAAACATAAGAATAACATCCAATTATTTTTGTCTTAAAATGATGGCCAATACTTTCAAATTAGGAACACGAACACATGAAATAAAAAAGGCATCAAAGAGAACAAACACCAAAGTGTTCCTAATATGAATATAATGCTACTTATCAGTTACTTTCAGTTTACTAAATTGCACTTAAATGTAAATTAAGTAGTGGGCTCTTATTTTGTTTTGAGTAGTATGTATAAAAAAAATTGATGAGTACCAGTAGAGCCAGTCTCGCCGTTTTCACGAAATTGCTCGACGCATTGGTAGAGCCATGCTGCATGGCTACAGAATCAGGAAAAGCTCACACGTGGTGGGTTGCGGTTGCAGCCATGGATGGCTATGCGTTCGGGTTTCCTGCGGTATGTTAATTACCGGTAACAAGTTTGTATGGGAAATGCACGAGTTGTAGGTACATATAATTTAAAACAAAATGTAATTATATTTCGGATAAAATCCACATGAAATATTTATTTTATGATAAGTTTTTATTGTTCTAATAATTATATAATAAAATATTTATATTACAATCATCATCATTATCAGCCCTTATCGGTCCACTGCTGGACACAGGCCTCTTTCAATGAACGCCAAGGCGACCGATTTAGTATTAATATGTTAAGTAGGAATTAAATAGGCTCTGATTTAATGCTCTTACATGTTCGAACGTCACGGTCCCGTGAGCACACAAGAAATAAATTACAAATAAATTTTATCCTAACATATCCAAATGATGCTTTGTAATTAAACTGTTAATTAAAGGTCACAATCAACCTTGAGAATTTGAAATGCTTGTGATATAAATAAGAACATAGTTTTATGGATTTTATTTATCAGTAAAGAAGAGAAGACCAAAGGTAAGATTATAACACGGCATCGGTACTTTTCCCTTTTCACCAGACTTCGGGAGGCTAATGTTTTTCAAGCATGAAGGTTTATATATCTTACCAGTTACGCTGATTTTAGTGTGTAAAGTGTCGTTAGATTTGTCTTGTTTGAAGCTAAAGGGGATCGAAGACCGAAAGCCAATTTTTTCCAAATATTTGGAAAAAATTGGCTGGTGATCATTAGAATTGACAACAGAACACGTTCCATTAGTTATTAGAATTTTTACCTCCTTGTTCGTTTATATGACCGCGCATCAAGTATAAATAGATGAACTGACTTTGGTGCAAACTTTAGACACTAATCTGTAGAAATAATCCCAGGAAAGTTGTAGGTTATAAAAGAATGTATAGTGCCCTAGGTATAGCGCGGTACTATTAAAATAATACAGTAGGCGGATTATTGTATTTTCTTACGTTTTTAATTTATTTAAGCCTTATTATACCTTTTACTTACGTTCAACTTTACCTTCTATGTACTTCCTGCTATGTCTTTTAACATTAATTGCGGGTGTTAGATAGAAGTTGGTATTTACATACATAACATATATAGTAATTGTTGGGCTAGTGGTAACCCTCGCTTGAGGGACCTGAACTGTACTTTTAGAAGACCTTTTAATTATTTAAAATACAAAAATTATAAATCTAAGCACAAGGAAGCAAAAATGAATAGAATAGGATGAAGAAAATTTGTGATACCTACACACATTAAAAAAAATAGATGTATTATGTAGACAACACAATAATATAGAGAAATAAAAGAAATACAATTAAAATTAAAAGGAAGGCTTAAAAATAAAAGTAAACACAACAATTAACAAATCATTTCAGGCAGCAGAGTAACCCCACAAAAGAGATGACCTCATTTTAAGTTAGGAGCAAACTCTGATTTTCGGGCCTGCCATATCGACCTTTTAATTTTCGTTCCAGCAGCGAACAAAATACAAATGCGTAAACACAAATTAACAATTACTATATATAAGTATAGGTACGTTGAAAATCAAAATATACAACAAATAATAGTACCTATATGTGGTATTTTTGGTACGAACTTGCAGCTGCTGGTTGGGTTAATGGTGCTTGGAGTTTCGGCGGTATTTCATCTGAATTCTATAACTTCTACAGAGCTTAAGATACTTGAAGGCGAATGATCAATCTAGTGGGACAATTAGTTATCTGGATAGCTGGAAATTACAACATGGGAAATGACTCTCGCACTTATTGCATCATCGATACCAATATTTTACCGCGATCTGTGTGGCTTGTAAGTTATGGTGGTCCATTAGAGGGGCGAAGGGAAGGACGGTAACACTCATCAAAAGGCTCCGATGTGCGTTTGCCCTTTTACAAAGAATTCAAAACAATATTTTATTTTCTTTCTTCAGATGAATAAGCTAGTGCTGGCTGTGATGTTTCTGGCGGTCTCAGCGGCTGCAGAGGAGGACGGCGACTACCATGAGACCCACGACGACAATTTCGACTTCATGGCCGTGAGCAAGGAAGAGTTTAAGGAAATTGTGAATTGCTTCATTGATGAAGGGCCGTGCACCCCGCTGGTAGCCAGTTACAGACGTAAGTTTTTATTGTATAAGGGGACAAACGAGCTAACGACGACTATAAATATCATCACAATTATTATGCAATTGTGTTGCCCTTATTGCCTTCTCCCATCGAATCGCGCCACGAACGTTTCCCACAATAGATTTCCGGTTATTGGCCTAGGCTATTAACTGCTCATAATTATTTAAAATTTGTAGAAATTGTATATATTAACGTAACAGAAAACTTTTATCTTTAATAAAAAATGCTACTTATATATTTTCTACTACTATAAATTATTCAAATAATTTTGACAGCTATTGGCCACTACAATTTTTGAGGTTATGAAGAAAATACATTATATTACACAATAAATATGTTTATAACGCGAGATGCATTTTATAGTGGTTATATAAAGAAAATGAACTGCTTTTTTTAACGATCCTAAGTTTGTTCCTCCGCCAAAATATCACACATCGGCAAAATATCACACATTCGGAACCAATTCTTAATCTAGCGGAACTTTGTTGAATCTTTTGGACAACGAGTTGAAGTGTTGCAAATAAATGACGCTTTTAAATCTAATATTTGTATAGTAGGTGTGTTGCTGGTTTTTTTAGCATCAAAATTGAAATGTTCATGGAATGGTAAAGGGGCCAATAAGTATATAGTTTTCCCTAGACGATTTTGTACCGTATCTACTTTGACTAGCTAAAATAATAAACAATAAATAGCTAACAAAATAATAAATATAATAAAATGTTTTTATTTATGCAAATAACGATTTCATAGATAATTAATATGTATGATGTACCTAACGAGTATAATAATTGTTATCTGTTTCCAGAACATTATCCTGTAGTCGTCGAAGAAGGGTGCAAAAGGTGTAGCATGTCACAAAAACGTACAGCGCAAGTATATTTCAACAGAGCCGCTAGGGAGCTGCCAGAGGAATTGGAAAAAATCAAAAAAATGAACGACCCTAAAGGAATTTACTGGGACAAATTTATAGCAAATTTGAAAGTTTAAAATTAAAGTAGCATACTTTCCTACCCGAGGTTTACTCAAGCCAAGTCTTTAATAAATAATGTCATATCTATCGATGCTTTTGGCAACTAGAGATAAAAGAAAACTTTAACTTCCATATAGAAACAGTAGGTGAAACCAACGATTGATGGAATACATAATATAGAAAGCGGCCGTAAATTTATGTTAGAATCTAGTGTTTCATAATTTCAGATCGTCGTGATTCTCTAAAAGGATAATTGAATCAATAATAAAGTTAAAGTACTTTCACGCCTGTTATCCCCGAAGAGGTAGGCAGAGGTGTGCTAGTACATCCATGACTCGTAAGTCCAGTAGATATACTAGAACACCCACGATTAGCCAAGGTACAGAGGCCCATCGCCACCATTTTTCAAGCCTTGTCGTGGCGGTGGGGCTTAGTAGCCTGGGGTGTAACCAGGCGAAGCTAGCTGAAACGAGAGGGATCTTTGCACCCCTCTCTTTAGAAGAGGGGGCTAAAGATCAGGAGGAGGAATCGCTCGCGGTACCCCTCTTATAAGAAGAGGGGACCAAAGACCAACAGGAGGTGGCACTTTTGCGCACGGGGCAATGGGCGAGGATGGGAACCTCACCTCATTGCACGGTCCCAAAGCCGGGGGGGTTGTCCTGTAGTGCGTGGCAACACCATCTCTGGAGGTGGAGTTGGTCCCTTAGGGGGCTGACTAGCCGTTGAGGTGCCCTGATGATTTGTTGTTCCGGGGCACGTCACCAAGGGCGGCACTGATGGCACTCGCGGTGGTTTTTGTGGGTATTCGACACTATCATGTGCCGCGAGTCCCACACACCACTGGACCCCACCCAGGGCCAATAAGGTGAGTTAATGCGTTCCCCAGCGTCAAAAAAAAAGTGCATAGGCCCATGATGTCATAGATGACAAGCCTATGGCCACTTCGGGTACATTCCAATCCCGGACAATGCAATGCATGCTCAGAATAATATAATAATGAAATGAAAAAACATTTAATAATAGTTGCCCGACCTGGGGATCGAACCCAGGACCCCACGCGGCTAACAGTCTTATAACGGGCGAGACCCGCACCGTTACGTGGTGTAACGGTGCGGGTGTCGCCATTGTTAGTAAAATCTTGTTCAAGGCTAAGTTCTTTCAGCGATGTTGTTTGGTAAATAAAATAAATACCTACCTACTGGTACTCACCTATTATTTATATTTAAATCCGTTAAAAAATTATAAAACATTTACAATTTTTGTAAAATTTGTAATATGTGGTGTCACGCATTGCAGCTGAATTGTTCCCGTGCCGGAAGTAGATGATTCTTTATGGAATAGAATAGTCCCACTATTTTAAAATGTCAGAGGTTCAGGCCCACGTGTCCTTCACCTGGGGTCGCTACCCGGACTGTATGGAGGAGTACTGCAAAACTCGTGCCATGCCCTACTCATCCGCACACTCTAGGGTAGCCGATCGGGGAACCACAGTGACCGCCTATCCACGTCCGTGGAATCTTGCTTCCGCGTCCGCTATTTCCCGACCGACCGCCAAGCGCGCAATCGTGCCCGGTCCGGTCAGCGTCTCCACAGAGGAAGCAATATCCGCGGAGTCGGACATGGACGGTGGCTTCACAGAGGAGACCTCTAAGAAGACCCAGAAAAGAAAAAGCCAAGGAGCAAATGTTACCCGCGGTCAAAGCCAAAAGCCAATCTCGCCAATCAGCGGCAGCCACCGTCACCCGACCTACTAAGGGTACTACGATACGGTACTCATGATACCCCCACCCCAGAACGCGGGCCTGTCGCCCACTTTGGATGACTTTTATTGTGACTGGTGTGCATATATGTGACTATGATTTACCCCTAGCCACATCTCTCATCCTCAGTAGCAGCGAAGGTTTTTGGCTCCCTGTCACCATTTTTCCTAAAAACTTCTGAAACTGTCTAGTTTGTGACTCTTCAAAAATCTTTAATAGTCTATCCTTAAGGGTCTGGTATTTTTTACTTTTAGGCGGCGATAAAAGTAGGTCGCTCACCTTTTGTATTGCAGTCTTACTCAACAGGGTGATCAGCAAGCTTTGCTTCCCAACGTCACTCAGCTTTCGACCGTCCACGGCTGCCTCGAATTGGAAAACCAATAAGCGACACCGTGTTACCTGCTAAAGCCATATCGCCGTCGTTACCGCAGGTCCTTTCAAAGCCACCCTTTGAGTCTAAAGGTCATAAAATGTAAAACTGCGTTGTACAATATGATAAAATTACACGTGAGCACGCCTACACATACATTTTTTACGTACTGGACACATTGTGTTCCTACAGCCTTTAAGGCGATAAAGTCCCCGCCAATCGTAGTAAATGACAGTACTGCCTGGACTTTAATATCCAGTGCCTTAAGTGGACAGGATTAACAGGACCATAACGTTCACGGAAGACAAGTCCTGCAACCACGGTATCCACGTACAAGTGGAAAACTCTAACGACCACCGCACTTTTTTACAGGATAGGCTTATATACTATCACTCTTACGCGCTTGAAGACGAGCGAGAACTAAGAGTTGTCATTGTTGCAGTTTCCAAGAAACTCACAACAGAGGATGTTAAAGTCGACCACTTACGACAGAATATTCCGGTGGCCCAGGTGCATCGGATCAAATGCAAGAACAAAAATTATATTTAATAATTACTAATGCCACTAACACCAGAAGGCAGGGCAATTTAAACATCCGCGGGGTATGTGATTTAATAGATGTCTGTAGGCCCCGCGTAATCGCATCATTCCGGGGCGGTGTCACAATTTCCAGCGATACGGACTTTCCGCCGCAACTGTCACGGGCGTCCCCGGTTTTGTAAGTGCCTAGGTGACAGGTGACCACCTATTAATGCCCAACCTAGTGTTGGACCGGCCACGCGCACTCCCGACTGACGAGCCGCCGGTCTGTTGCCTATGTCGCAACTGAACTTAGGGGATGTCTCAAGGCGTCTAAGCCATATAAAAATTTCTACAGGGGCAGTGTGAATAAACTGCTTCGCTTAACCAACGCTTGGTTTCCGACCCATTAAGCGCCCCCCCCCCCCACAGGCGCCACCTCGGCATCCTATGCCACAACAACCATCCATGGCACCTCAGCCTCCGTTGCCAACATACATTCCGCGTCCTCTGTGGAATACCACCAAGGGCACAACTCTAGTCCGTACACTTCACGCATATCTCTCTTTTGAAAAGTTGACGCAGACGCAGAGGCTATAAACGCCCTAGGTCACATCCTTCGTCATATGAACGAAGTCTAGCGCATAATAGCCCTCAGCGCGCCGACCGAGCCCTGATCAGCAAGATTAGGCAAGCCCGCAACACACCCTGTTCCCTTAGGATAGTAACGTTCAATCCGCAACAAAAAACTCGAGATCTGTGCTTCCTTTGAGAGACACAATTTCGCCGTCCTACTGTTGGAGACGTTTTTGTAACCGTGTAACAAATATTGTGTCTATTAATTCGGAATGACACGTTGCGATCCCAAAAGGCTGCACGGCCATCTATTATAAGATACCTCTTCACTGTGTCCCTCAGACTCATCTCAATTACAAAATTTTGAAGTTGCAGATGCAAAACATATACGTCAGGTCACCGACCTATCGTGCTAGTATCTGAATACCAACCATCTGGGAAAACTATTTTACATAGCGATATATAAATGGCTATTAGATCTAGATCTTTCAGTAATTAAAGCCAACGATTTCAACAGTCGCCATACCGACTGGTGGGATTTCCGTAATATCTCCAAGTGCACAAGGCTCGCTAATTGTGTAGATAATACACAGAACAAATTGTGCCATTATTCCCACCCGAACTGATCTATCACAGTTTCACAGGGAGTAACGGGCTCGTTCAGCGCAGAAGTATTCTAGATTTGACCCTCGTCAAAGGCGTCTCACTCAACGTTAGTCAAAATGAGACGTTACGCGAGTTGATGATTGGGTAGCCAAATGTTAGACTGCTAGTACATACTAGTAGTTGCAGTCTACTAGCCCGTAATTGGAGATACTTTGTAATACTCAGGAAACCATCACATCACATAGGCTATAGTACATTACCTACACTATACACTTATATTATAGTGACAAATTTATATTATAGATGGATGTTTGATGATGACACATCGCACCTGAAACTTACGAATAACACAAAACACGATAGGAAAGTAGATGTCACATTGCGGTAGTGTCATGCTAAAGGCACATTCAATTCTGCTAAAAATGCCGCTGGGCGCCCGAGGCATACCCATAGGCCCCTCATCTTCTATTTATTACTAATATAAAGTTGAAACAAATAAAAGCCGAATTGAAAAAATATTTCTATGTTGAGTAGTCCATTTATTGAGGAAGGCTATATACAAAGACTATGAGCGGCGAGGGTAGAACCACGGGGCTATGCTAGTTATAAATAAACTTTAGTTATGTATGTCAACGATTTCGCTAATCGGCTCGCCGATAGCTATGCGACGCGGGCGCCAGACGTTTTACTGCATAACAGCTTCTCTGGTTTATAGTTAATCTCTAAACACTTAGCAGTAAATACAAACAATATGTACCCGAGAATAACCAAAGCTCACTGTCACAAAACCTTGACCTTGACGCGTAGCAGATGACACCCTCGTCTATGCCCGGGGACGAGACTATAGGGATATGGCGCGGCTAGCCGAGGTGGGCGTTGACCTCGTGATCTGCCGCTTAGATAGGTTATGGCTTCGGGTCAGACTGGAAAATACCGAAGCCCATCTCTTCCGCGGGACCGGCCGCAAAAGGCCCCCACAGGGGGCTAGTCTCGGATCGGAGAGGAGAGGGTCAGGTTGAGCCCCTACATCAAGCATCTGGGGCTCATCCTTGACGGAGGGTGGACCTTCGGCCCCCTCTTCACTATGGTGGGACCGGAGGTCATGAAGGCGGCGCGTGCGCTGGGCAGACTCCTCCCGAAACTCAGAGGACCCAGCGCCGCCTGCTGGCAGCTGTACTCCGGTGTCTGTCGGAGTATGGCGACGTACGGTGCTCCGGTTTGGCGGATTGTTTCACTGCAAGAAATAAGGCCCATCTGCGCCCTGTGCAGAGGGTCGTCGCAGTGAGGTCAATCCGGGGGGTACTGTACGGTGTCGCGTGGGCTGCAGCGACAGCCCTAGCTGACGATCCCTAAGGAGAACTCGTGGCGGAAGTTCCTGCCGAGAGCTGCTCCTATCTCTCGGATAGGAGGGCTCTCGGCCTGCGGGTACGCATGACGAGATCCTGCGGGTCCGCCAGTTAGGGCATGTGGCGTTAATGCAGAGGTGGGGGGGGAGGGGGGAACTGGCGCGGCAGCCGTACGGTAGAGAAATAACGGTTGCCTTGCACCTGGTCCTCGAGCGGTGGATGCGCCGTAGGCGCAAACACCTCCACTTCCGTCTGACGCAGGTGCTCACCGGGCATGTTTGCTTCGGTGAGTATCTGGGTAGGACTCCCCACAGGGAGCCGACGACTCGTTGCCACGATTGTGATGCGGCGGTGGACTCGGCCCAGCACACACTCGAGGTGTGCCCGACATGGGCGGCGCTGCGTCACGATCTGACATCAGTCGTCGTAGGGGACTTGTCAAAGTCTAGAATCATCGTAGCGATGCTCGGCAGCGACGAGTCCTACCAGGCGATGGCTTCCCTCTGCGAGCCCGTCATGTCCCAGAAGGAAGCCGACGAGCGGGTGAGAGGACGCTGCTGACGCGTTCTCCCCCCGCCGACGACAAATGGGGTTCCGTGTCGGGACCGAATTCCAATTTGGAGACGGTCATAGCGTAGACAGGTAGTCCTCGAGGAGGTGAAGTATGGCCTTATCGCCGAGGTCAGCCTATCGCTGGTGGGGTCCTGTTGTCTGCAAATCCGGTGCCCTCCATTAATAGCGGCTGAAAGCTTCCGTAGGGGTTTAGTTGATATTGCTACCCAATATCCGAATCAAACATAGATCTGGGGGGTTCTACCCGGATTCCTAGGTATCATGCGTAAATGCATTCCCCTTCATTGAAGGGGATGCTGAGGTTAACCTCAATAACCAAATAATAATAAATGTTGATAATATGCATGTTTATTCATCCATCCATCCATCCATGTTACAAATCCATCAAATTTTGTTTTCACACTGGAAATACAATATTTAAAAATCAAAAGAAATTGAAATAAGATTTTAAAATCCCAATTATTACTCAGAAATTAAATAAAAATAATTTAAATTGTTTTATTTTTACAATTATCACATGACTAGACACTGATCAGAGTAGAAGGATGAGGGGTGACGTGACAGGCAGATAAACATGCTAACTTATCTTTCATACTCAAGATAAAGTATAATAAGGGCATACCTCTTGGTAATGTGGCAGTTTGGAGTGTTTTACAAACACCTTGTTATTGAATTTTGTATTTATAAAATAAAAGCAATTTAGAAATATTGTGAACATGCCTGTTAAGTCAACAGATCTGAAATATGATGTCAAATAAGAATGTCTTTTATGTTAAGAAGAGAACAACAACAACACACGATAATAGAGCAAGGGTTGTGGTATAAGAAAATTAAATAAAAAACTTCCATAGTATAAGATGTATTACACTTAATGTTCCATAAACTAGTTTTAGTATTTAACAATATTTTGTAAATAACTATACTTATTCACTAATTAGGTGGTAATTTTCCATCCCAGTTGACTATGTCCTTGGTATACCACACATATTCACCTTTCACTGTGTCTGGAGCATCTAAAGCTAAAAATAAGGGGGCAGCAGCACCCTCATCAATGGTTAAGTGCCCACTGTGTGAGGTCATGTCTGTGTCCACATATCCGGGATGCACAGCATTCACTTTAATATCTGTAATGCAAAATGAACATTGATAATTCAATTGTTAAACTTTAATACAAACATTTCTGAGTTGCAATTGTTTGTAGGAATTACATTCTTTCAAACTACTGTGATCATGTTTGAATGAAATTTGACACATACATAAATAACATAATTTGACACATACATAAATAACATAATTTGACACATACATAAATAACATAATTTTATATTAAAATGATTTTATATAAAAAAGAAATGGTTGGGATATTTTACCCAGCTGGCATAAATCAGCAGGTGAGAGAGGAGGCTGCAGATGCGGTCTCCCCCTGCTGACGACAGATGAGAGGTACCAAGGAGGCACTATCTGCAGCACCTTCAGTATTGCCCCTCTGTTCCTTGTTGGGCCGGGATGGGACCGGTCCACAACATCATCATGACAAGGCATTGCGGGGACTGGTAATAGCATAGCCAGACAGTCCCAGAGGAGGTGAAATCTGACCTTTTCACCGATGCCAGCCTATCTCTGGAGGGATCCTGTTGCCAGGAGATCCGGGACCGTCCATTTACAGCAGCCGAAGGCTTCTGTAGCGGTTTAGTTGGTATTGCTACCCAATTGCCGAGTCCAACACAGGTCTAGGGGTCTATCTGACTCCCAGGTATCATGCGTAAATGTATTCCCCTTCATCACAAAAAAAAGGTGGCATAAATCAAAGGAAAGCTAGTGACAATATTTACCTCTATCAGCAAGCAACCTTTGTTGAATTTTAGTCAAGGCTGTAAGACCTACTTTTGAGACTGAATACGATGAGTTCCCCCATACCGCTGCTTGAGTGCCATTCTTAGTTTCCTCAATGTACTGGTTCATTAGTTGTGAGAGTGCATCTATAGTCAAATGAGGATCTTGAAGCTGTTTCCTTAATTGCTCACTTGGGATCTTACTCAGGTGACCCGATGAACTGGACAGATTCACAACTCTCGCACCATTGCGCAGTAAAGGAAATAATATATTACATGTTGACAGAACAGAAAAATAATTGACAAACAAGGTTTTTTCTGCCTGCTCCGATACAGATTCCGTTGCGTTGTGTTTGAATGCGATTGCAGCATTGTTAACAAGTATGTCGATAGCGCCGTATTTTTGTTTGATGTAGTCATGGAATATTTCGACACTTGCAGGATTTGTGATATCCAATTGATGAAACTTAGGTTTCAAGCCTTCCTTTTCTAATAACGTGATTGCACTACGTCCTCTGGTTTCGTCTCGGGAAGTCAAGTATACATTGCCGTCGTAACGTTTGCACAATCCACGAACAATAGCGAAACCTATGCCTTTATTGGCGCCGGTGACTACGGCTACCTTTGTTGACATTTTGTTTTAATAACACCAGCGAACAACACACAATTAATAATTACTTAACTAATTAGAACGTCGGTCGTCGGGTTGTTTGTTTATTTTTTTTATGAAATCTCTAAAATAACAAAGAAACAACCGATAGCTTCGTATTTACTATTTTGAAATTTGACAATCCGCCAAATTCCAATATACTTGTAAAACTGAATATAGTTTGTAGAATATAGTTTGTAAAACTGACTTAAATATTTTAATTTTTAAGATAAAGCAGAATTTTAAAGATAAGCACGAAAAAAGTTTTATCATCACACAGCGAATGCTCTATGCTTTATGTCAAAATGAAACTGGACGCGATTAAATCTGAGTAAACAAATAGCATTGCACCGTTTTATATGCGTAGAATTAGTGATTACAGAATTACAGATTACATGTGAAGGTGGGGCAGATATTGATCTGCCCCACATCCCTAAATTTTTCAGTTGAGACTGAAAAATTTTGTCATTAATCTTTTATGTTTTAGTGTGGCTACATTAATCAATATTATATATTATATGAATCCAAATAACCGCTTAAATTGAACGAAAAAAATTTGGTTATTTTACCACTCGCTTCCACGAGCGGAATAGATCGACGATATTATGAGCTTCATCTGCGCTATATTACGCAATACGCCGTCGTATGAACAGGTGATTGGCCAACGATATATGCCTCTTATAACAAGTAGTTTTTTCCCGCTCGTGCATAGTGCAAATGTGAGGTGGGTAGATAGCTTTGGACATTTAAACACATAGTAATATTTGTATGGGACTACCAATTTATAAACAATTTTTCATATAGCAAAAATTGGTATAATTATTTAGAGATCATAATCAGTTAATCAACGTTAAGCGAACGTAATAATTTGTTGCTATCAACTATTTTATAAAGATAAAGATTTTTTATTAGTAAACATAAGTACCTAATACATGAAGTTTGATGGTGTAATATTAAAAGTAAAATCATGTCTTGCCAATTATATAAAATATATTCGTGAAATAAAACTCTTCTAAAATTTTCCGCCTGAAAAGGATAATTTGCTCGATTAAGAAGGCCAGGCAGGTCTGTAAGAATGAATGGAAATGTTGTATGGCACTCTGTTCTCTCTGTTTACGACATTAGGAAGCTGGCATAATGATGTACTGTTGTTGATGTCGATCTACTAAAAAATCACTGCTGGTCATCTCCACAGAAATCTGTGGGGGTTACGGGCATCGAGGCGGACCTTATAACCCGGGTAGGGTCGCAAGGGGACGACTATCCGCCGGGGCCGCAATAATTTACGGGTTCGCCATCATGGCTTAGGGGTTTTATGGTGTGTTGTCGGAGCGCGGAGCTCGACGAAAGTTCGGAGCGCGATGCACGACGACTGTTCGGAGCGCGAAGCTCGACGAAATTTCGGAGCGCGAAGCTCGACGAAAGTTCGGAGCTCGGAGCTCGACGATAGTTCGAAGCGCGGAGCTCGACGATTGTCTGGGGCGTTAAGCTCGACTGTTCGGAGCGGGAAGCTCGACGACGGGTTGGAGCGCAGCTCGATGATTAGTCGGAGCGCGAGCTCGACGACTGCTCGGAGCGCGCATCTTGATGGCTGTTTGAAGCGCGAAGCTCGACGAATAATCCTTGACCTTGTCTTGATCTACTAAATTGAAATAAAAACTTATATTAAGATATGCACAAGCTATAGTGGGGGCATGATCCACTATACCTACGTATTGAAACAAATTATTGTTACGTGTCGAATTCCCCCAAGGCTCAACACATAAATGTGCCCCAACAATATTTTTCTTTTAGAAACATAAATAAATTAAAAAATAGCGATAGCGTTATTAAAAGCAATTTACACTCTATTAGCGAAGTTAGATTTGGTTGTTGAGATCATAGCATAAGGTCTCATTTTGTCACGGCCACACCAAAAATAACGGCTACCAGCTAACTGAAATCTTAATTAAAGAGCTGAATTTCAGCGTGTTCGTAGCTCTCTAGCTATGATAGGCAAAAGCAAGTTTAAATGGTGTTGATGTTCCATTACTGTAATATTTGAATGGAAATTATGGAGTTAATGGTACCCACCCTTGGTGCTAAACTATTCCATTTACCCTGTTATCCATAATGGACCTTAAAAATGAGTAACAATATCTTTAAAATAATGCCCCATCGGCACCTTACAAATGACAATTAGTAAAATTATCGTAGGGACCAAAATAAAACGGGAATTTAATATCATTATCAGCCCTTATTGGTCCCATGTTGGACATAGGTCTCGAAGACGACTGATCTTCTGCTACTCGCATCCATCTCGGACAGAATACTGCATGGAGATCGTCTTTGTTCGACCAACACTTGTTTTTCCTAAACACGACCTCCATACCAGGGCCTTACTGGCCCATCTGCCACGTGTTCTTCTGAGTGTGGTCACACAGCCCATTGCCACTTCAGCAAACTTATTCGTTGCGTGATATCGGATATTTTAGTTCTCTGCCCTATGACTTCGTTGCAAATTCTGTCGGACAGAGAAACACCCAACATAGCACGTTCAATAGCCCGTTGAGTTACCGCAAACTTGCGGACCAGTCATAAATTAAGAGGCCATCTTCCGGCCCCGTAGCTCATCACGGAGAGATCGCATTGGATGAAGACTTGTCTCTTCAAGCTCTGCGGTATAGGTGACGTTATACTGTGATGAAGCTGCCCGAATGCTGCCCAACCCAACTAAGTCCTTGTATCAGCTTCCTTCTCGAAGTTATTAATACCTTATATAATGACGAATACGTCTACCTCGGGCAATAGTTGCCCGAGGTAGACGTATTCTACTACTTCGAGTACTTCGAGACTACTACGACTTCGAGAATAGCAACATCGTCGTTGACCGGCCTAAGGAGAACGTGATCGTTGAACATGAATTTTGTCTTGTCCAAGGTCAATACGTCGGGAGGATTCATTTAGGTCGTTCAACATTTCCTTGAAGCTCTCCAACGATTCGGTCAACACAACGATATTGTCGGCGAAACTAAGACGTGAGAGGTACTCGCCGGTAATATGTATGCCTCATTCTGCCCAGTTCAGAGTCTTAAAGACGTCCTAAAAATCATTAGTGAACCGTTTCGGGAAAATAACATCACCCTGTCGCACTCCTCGATGCTGTTGGGTTAGCCTTGTTTGACCTCCCGGAATCAAAACGAACATAGAAGCAGCGTCATACGATGCTCTCAGTACTTCGAATTCCGTTGCGCCCCGGAGCAAAGGCTCCGGTGTTATGTAAGGCCTTTAAGACATTCTCATAAGTTGCCTCCACGTCGGAATCTGTTGAAGTTGGTGCGTATACTTGTATCACTTTGAGGATACGTCTCTGAGTGAGCTTAAGTATAAGATACGCCACCCTACCCGACACAAAAGGGATTTCGACTATGTTGCCTACGAGGAATCCCTCGCACTCTGGTGGTGGAATGTCGCCTTCCCTGAAGTAGATATAATAGGTGACCCGATAGCAGAGTTATGATGTCTTCGGACTTCATATAGCCCCAGAACGTGCCATTTAGTTCCACCTCCAGCTCAACCAAGTGGTTATCTAGACTAACCCTTCTCCGTTTTACGTAGCCACGTCAAATCGGTCGTTACCGTGGCTTCTACCGTGGTCAGGAGTAATAGAACTACCGAAAATTATGGGTTGAATTCTACTGCTGTCGTCCATTGGAGGTAAATGCTCATAGTTGCCAAGCGAAGAATGCGGATTGGCAATCGCAGATTTGGTTTCTCACCGGCGCCACTGCTGCCTGTCGCCGATCCGATTGATCGTACCGTCATCACTCGACGCACCCTCTGTCTGGTGTTCCCACCTATTTCACTGTCATTATGAAACAGACCGGACACCAAACAACCACCTCGCCGAAGCCTCTTAGTTGTTAAATGACTAGTGCCCTTTGACTACTTTTACTTCACCGTGGGCTTTGATTGAGGGTGAGGGTATTCTTAGGCCGACCCCATACAGTCAATATAGAATTTAACATAGAATACAATATTTGCAATGATATTCCATACGTCTTAATTTTTTCAATATTTTTTAGAAACTACGTTATCGTAGTAGGTACCTCTAGTAGTGTACATAAAGGAAGTAAAAAAGTGTTTTAAATTTAGAGAAAATCTAGCTGATGACAGAAGACTTCTTTTAAAAAGTGATTTCACATTATCCGATCCGATATCAGGGATATCGGCACCGATGAAAAATTTTCAGAGTATTCAATTACATTAACCATTTTCTATTTGTGCAAGCAGCGTCATGTCTGAATGAGAATATAAAAGAATATGCCGCACTGGAGACATGCCAGAGGTAAAATTCCGAAAGCCGATCCGATCAGATTCCGATATTCCAATTTAAAAGTGTACCATGGATACACACAGACACAGGAACGAAATACGCATGGCCACTCCCCTTTTAAAGCTATAAGCTGACTGGTTAGGCTTAATGTACCCCTAATATAGTAGTATGTATTTGTATTGTATCCCTACAAGAAATTTAAAAAAATATCTTAAATGTACCTATCGCAATGTATTTAGCTTTGCTTATCGATAATGGTTACTTTGTTTTCTGTCGCCTACTGATATGTCGCAATAACTGACGTGTATCGCTCAGCAAATATACTGACAGCAAAGAGAATGTAATACTAGGCTGACAATGTTAATGTGTACGTAATTTGTGTGCATTGTCCTCCTTTTGAATTATTGTAATATTTAATGTTCTAAAACTAGCTAAATGATATCTAGCTTTTGATGTTTTTCTTTTAAAGGCCCTCCCCCAGCTTATTGTAGAGGATACATAGCTGTTTATTATAATAATTAGAATTATATAACAATATAATAAATATTTAATATAATAAAATAATAATTACAGCAAAGGTTTGATACAAGTGAATCTGTGTATGTTTGATATAAGTAAAAAAGTACTAGTAGCCTTGCCATAAATATTGTAAAAAATTATATACATTTATTTCAAATAACATTTATCGTTTGTTTGTTAATTACTCAAATGTAAAACAATCAAAAAATATAAAAAGCTTATTCGAAGTTTTTTTGTAAGTCTTAATTGCCGCAAGTCCTAAGTCATCACTTAAAATACGCGACATGGTTCTAGGTGCTATCTTCATTTCCCGAGGCAAAATCTTTTGCTTTCGTTCTGGATTTCTCACGACCATTAAAACCCGATACAGAAACATTTGAATAATACCAACTGTACGGGGTGTTTTAAGAATGCATTTGTTTCCGTACCTACTTTATGTAATGCAATCACAGCGATTCTGTTCACTTTATCACCCCACTCCATTTTAATATCGCAGAATATTGTACAATGTATTGGCGCCGAAATGAGAAAACACAATGAACAATCGTATAAAAATGACAAAATCCAAATTCAAATGTTATTTTTTTATTTTAACAGTATTTATGGCCACACTAAATATACATTTCACTATTTAATATCACCATGAAAGCAATGTCGTATAGTATACGTTATACGTTCGCCAATTTAGGGAGCTGAGTTAGTGGCAGTAACATTGAACAAGCACAGGTTCTCACTTCTCACCCACATCACTTATTACGTGCATAAAATGGTGGCTGTACCGTTGTATTTCAAGCAATTTAGACATACGACGATGTGTGATTATTGTCATCAAATCGCTTCCACTACGAATCCGCGCCGCGCTTAAGACCAATTTAAGAAAACTTACGTCGGCCTTCGAGAACACAAAAAAAAAAATTAGGAAGCCACTGATACTACTATATGTATTTCCAGAAGACAAATCTTAAATAGATCTATTATATTTCCCAAATTTATATAAATAATATTAAAAATATTAGGTCCTCACATATGAAATTGACGATTTGCATGGGAGGAACAAAAAGTCGAATACTTTTAAATGTAATATATTTAATTAGTCAAAGTATGAACAATTGTTTTGTATGCACTTTTGCCATCTCGTAGGTAGTTCATTAATCCTTTACTAAGAAAACCAGTCGGACAGGAATCAATAAACTCTTTGAAGGTGATTTGGACAGCCCATCAGAGATGATTTTTTTCCCTTGCAAAGAGTTATCCCAATTTCGAAAAAAACATCACCTATTTTAGTCGCACCAATATAGGTATAGGCGCTGATGCCGATATCGAATTAAGTAATGTGAAAACACCACACAACAGACTTGACAAATGTCAATATCAAACTTCGACTTTCAAGTACAAAAATTATTGTTTAAATTTCAAACTTCAAATCACTTCAAGCTTCAACTTCAAGAGTAAACACAACTCTGAATCCTGATATCTGAGGAACAATTAGTATATATTTTAATAATAAATTCCGAATTAAACAGTCGTATCTTCTATTTTTTAATTTACTAAAAACAGCAACACTTGTTAAAAGGTAATGGGAACAAAAGTTCCTGTAGTAACTGGGCAAAACAAGGTCAATAGAGGCATCGGATTTGCCATCGTACGTGGTATAGGGCAAAAATTTGCCGGTATTGTTTATTTAACATCCCGTGACGAAACGAGTGGCAAAGAGGCTGTAGAAATCCTAAACATCACCAGCTAGACATTACAAAAACAAAGAGTATAGAAACATTTCGTGATTACATTCAACAACAGTAAGGTGGCATAGATTTATGTGTAAACTACTTCTCCGTTCTTTGAACATGTGACATATTATTTCCAATACTTCGTAATGAAGTTAAATTTGTTAATGTATCTAGTCCTTGCGGACACTTAAGCTATACTCCTAGCGTCAACGTTTCGGAGAGCCAAATTTGACACTAGAAAAACTGTATGTCTGTGAACTAATGAATCTTTCTATAGAAGCTGCTAGAAGTGGTACCCAAGCCCCATGGCTTGTGTACCACTTTTAGCGGTAACCCATTCCATAATGGGGGAACTCATCATATGTAGTTTCTAAAGTTGGTCTGACAGCTTTAACCAGAATACATCACAGATTATTTGGTGATACAGGTATCAAATATTTAGTATTGCTGTATTCTGTATTGTATTTATATAATTGTGGGAAAAAATTCTCTTGTGATGGGCTCTCGCTGGAAGGGCATAGCCTTGGATGGCCTCCCACCTGTTGGACTGATGACTGATCCCTGTCAAGAAAGGATCCACAAGCAAAGAGATTATGGCTGTGACTTGTGGCTCTCTTTTCGTCCAACAGTTCCTAATCATTTCTAGCCGCTGGTAATTTAGTTTGATATGTAGTTTTATGTGCATACTTTCCACAGCCCTATCTTTACCCTCCAGCTGATGACCACTTTCCACATTTCTATCACTCTACATGATAAACTCCATAAAAAAATATAAATTAAGAAAAAAATATTAAACAGTACAAAGTATGTTGGATCTGTCTCATAGAAAGAAATTGATTTCAATATTAACCAATTCTTTTTTAATTGACTATAATTGCATTCTGTGTAAAAATGTGTGAAAAACTGTGTAAGTAACTAGTTGTTGGCAAACTTAATGTTTGATTAATAAATAAAATATAGTATTGTCATTTGATAAGAGATAATATCTGTTATATTAGGTCTTACCTATAATATAAGGCAAACACATACACATTGTAAAGATTGTAGTACTATGATTATTATCTAAGGTATAATAATCGTTTCCGCTATGAGTCTCAACTTTAGTTAATAAATAATCATTATCAGACTCATTCCTATTTATGTTGAATATAAAAGGCAATTGCTTGTTTTTAACTTTGTCACACTCATTCACAGTGATGTGACTTAAGTTATCTTGTGCTTGTCTGCAATTCGTAAAACCTTATTTTGCCAAATTAGTTTGGATGATAAACTACTGTTATCTCACAGGAGCACCTGCCGAACTGAAGCTTACTTCAGTGTCAGATTTTTTTCTTTAGCTGTGGTGTTATGAAGCCTTATTTTAATTAATCTTTATTGATATAATTATAATGAATAATTAAGAGGCTTCTGTAATCAGTGGGTTGGCTGCAATATGTTAATTAGAAAATGTAACACTTAGCCGGGTGGACTTTGTTGAACAACAGTAACTATGCCTGCCACACTTTTTGGTAGCTTTTCCCATGGGTACATCTGCCCAGTGACTCCTCTCATACATTCACTTTGATCTGTTCATACATTCACTTTAATGTCTGAGCATGTCTGAGATGCACAGGTCCAGGTTATGTTGCAAACATATGTCCTCTCATAAAGGACATCTTACTATTGAAGAGGGAGCCGAGGCACCTTTATACCTGGCATTAGATGCTCCAGACTCAGTCAGGGGTGAATATGTTTGGTGTAACAAGAAAATTGTTAGCTGGGACGGAAATTTGCCTGTCTGTGGATAATCTATTGCAATGCTGCAATCATTAATATAATTTTAGGCTAAACTATGAAATATGTAATGGGGCAAAATATCATTATTTTCATGACTTAGGTCAGGGCCTATAATTAAGATCCTTTCGTTTAAAGTGTCGCTATGCCCAATCTGTGGCAACTTAAATAAGGCTGGGAATGCAAGTGGGTTGGTACATAATTATATAAAATTCATTTAAAAAAAAAATAACAAGAAAATTCTTTTATAAAATAACTTGTTCAATATCACATATTCAACTAATTAATTCTTACAAAATATAAAAATTTACAAAAAGGAAGGTCAGGAAGATCATTACATTAGGTCAGATTAAAAAAACAATTTCGTCTATACCTAGTAAAATAGGTAATAAAATCTCACAAACGACAATGGCTGCTCAGAATCCGCACGGAACGCGTCAGCATAACTATCGTGAGCGAGAGATACTTCCCTGGTCATTCTCGACAGTCTGGCTGCAATGGAACTACTCCTTACATCTAAACTTACTTAGTTCATACAATAAAATGAGATTTTTTTAAAATAATGTCATCAGACATCTAATAAACGCTATAACACAGAAAGAAGTCTGACGGTTCTCAAGGTGAATAAGGCAGATGCGGTAATAGTTTTTGAACTATCCACAACTGTGGATTTCTGCCATTGATTGCACAGACGTGAGAACACTGGCGTCATCTTGATGTAACAAGACTTTTCTTCTGAGCATTCCTGGACGCTTTTCTTTTATTTCCTCCCGGAAACGACGTAGTAAGTCACCGTAGTAATTGGAGTTTGTAGACTGACCCCTTTCAAGATAATCAATAATAATCACACCCTTCGAGTCCTAGAATACTGAGGCTATTACCCAATTGCCAACAAAATCGCCTTCGCCTTTTTAAGAGGTGGTGAACCACGGTTCCCATTGCTTGGTTGCTGGCGTACAGTAATGAACCCATGTGTCGTCCATTGTAACAAAGCATCACATGCATCGGCAGTCACGTGAAATAGTCAATGGCGTCCTTTTCTGTTCAACTGAAGGCAGTCGCGGAACCCACCTCGCAGACACCTTGGGGAAATCCAATTCGTTCATAATATGTAAGGTCTGTAATGAGGTTCATCTTTCACACTATCTCTACCACGCTTGGATTCTGCTATCCATTTTATGGCAAATGAATAAGACAGCAGAATCTCCTAAAGTACTGAACATATTATCATGGATGGCTTTTGGTGACAGCACCTTCTTATGGAGGTACTTAAGGACGGCATGCTGCTCGATTTGCAGAAACTATGTTCGATTGCTTTGTTAAAAGTATCGCAACTAATTATCGCACACGTTTCGAACTTCACACAATTAACTAGTCTGAACTGAACTAAATAATGTGGGTAGATTTGATTTGAAAACTGAATGAATCTGTGTTAAGCCGAGTAATTTGCGGTCCACCCTCGTAGGTACTGCTATAATTTAGTATGTGTACTGTACAGACATTTAAGACAAGACGTGATGTACACAATTTATGGTAGAATTAAACTTTAGAAAAACATGTTAAGATTTTTATAGCACAAGGAGAAACGATCGTCGGGTCACCTAATGGTAAGGGACCAGGGGGGTTTGCTTTGCATCTGCAAAGAATTGTTGTATACCTCTGCATGATATACTTTCAGAGATGTTCCTTTCTTGAAGCCTTTAACCTGTCTTGGTCCGGAAATACTGAAGCAACTGATTCCACAAAGTAGTAAGGGAATTCCGCATAAATCTTCGAAATTGTAACAGTCTGAAATTTTGCTCAGTTTCGTTGAAATTTGAGATTTTTTTTTAAAAAAGAATTAAAAATGCTGTAAAGATGCACAGAAATATTACATCAGCCAAAATATCAAGCTAGCTGGAAATAGCTTGTTACGGCACAAACAATACTTTATAAATGAATTCAACTTAACAATAAGGAAAATAAAACCAAAAATGTGAATAGAATATTTTACTAGTAAGGCACTTACAGTATATTTATAAATAATGTTGAATTTATCATTTTTATTCTTATAAATATGCAGTCACATTTGCGTTTCTTAACCGGAAATAACTATTCCTAGTCTACCATAGTTGGTATTTATATAATTGTGTATGTGTTAAATATAATTCTAAGTGTTAAGTACTCTAGAAATGGACGGAACCAGGAAAGCACAACAAATTTGACGGAGAATAAACATGCTTAACAAGGTAGGTACAGTTACTATAGAGTACGCCCACAATCAACCCGGTACATCTCCTCCCAACTGCGGGGAAAGAGGGTAGTCTGTCCCCCTATCGTCTCCCTGAACCTGAAGACACAAAAGTCTTTGCTAGTCAGTCGAACTGTTGAAGCTGGACAAGCGCCGCAGCAGCAACCAGTAGTAGGTCCCAAAAAAAAACAGGTAGGTGTCATAACATATAAAACTATAGCACAGTAGGTACATATGTACCCAACAAGTATATAGTTATATGTACTATGGTTCTAGGTTCCCGCGGGGTTCACCTGTATAAAGTATATAAATACTAGAGTACCTCCAGATTAGGACTGACGTTTTTCTTTTATTCTGAATGGTTTTAGCATTTGGATGGATCCTACGGGATTTGTATTTTTTTAGTCATGAGTTTTTAATAAATATTATAAACTTATACTTGTATATAATAGTGATTATATATTTTTTAACATAAAAAAAAATAAAACATAAGCCTATACTTAACATAAACATAAAGACAAGTGTGATTTTTTTTTCATTAAATATTGGCGGTAAAAAACTTTGATGTATTACAATATTTATTTCTTTGATTATGTTCCTAAATAAAATTAATTTAATACTACAATCATCATTAATATTTATAAAACTCCCAACAAAAACTTGTTTATATTGAGACTTGCGATTAAAGTTATTAGGCGTAATAAAAATGAGTTATCTGTTATATACTCTAAAGTTGATAATTATATAAAGTTGATAACACAATAAGTGGTGTGCTGCTGTGAAAATTACTTCGTGTGTGAAACTATTAACATCGAGTTAAGTGTGTAATAAAAAAAGTTGTTACGAGTAATTAATACTAATCTAACATAAACCAGTGGAAAGTATGTTTAGAGTTTACACATAAGATAGGAACACAGTGATGGAGCAAAAGGATGAGACAGTTGCTCTTGATCGATTTGCAATAGTATAATATTAACAAAGTTCACGCCCATGCATGACTGTAATTATAGTACGAGTTTTGTGGCAAATTGGATAAGGCCATATCTCTCCCAGCAAGAAGCCAAAAAAATTTGACACTAATATAGACATAAAATATCACTTCCATATTGACCCATCTATTGCTACCAACGCAAATTGTGCCTTGATTGAAGCGACTACAATATGCTACCAACGCACCATATGCGTTGAGTAACCTATACACGTTTTTTTGGATTCACTCAAACTTGAGAAGAAATTTAGTTAATTACTTGGCATTATTCACATCTTGAAATATTTTTAAATGCAGAAACACTGATGGTTTTCGATTGGCGCTGTCAGTCTTGTTTTGACAACGAAGAAGCCGTTGGTGCCGAAAAATTCTGTTTTGATTGCGGAATGACTGAATTTTTATTGAGTATTCGTTACGTATTTGTTAGTTGGGCGATAATGGTAAGTAATAATCTTAATTCTATCATTACTTTCATTTCTTTTATCGTGTATTGCTAATATAATGAAATCAAGTCAAAGCTTATGGTACGTTCATTGGCATGG
>JAFELO010000188.1:1870938-1912248 GCA_017140195.1 Eumaeus atala | reverse complement strand
TTCTCTCGCACTCGGAATCGCAGTCTCTCTTGCCGAAAGGAAAACCCCAGCCCTCTGTTCAGAACTCGGGTGAAGCCTACATAGTGTGTGTAGGTTATTGCATATTTCAAGTGAGCACGCAAGAACATCACCAGACCTCAACAGGTCCGAAGCCGCACTGCGTGTGAACCTTTGTGAAGAAAGGTACGAGGAGTGGACAGCGGGTCCGACGGAGGATCGTCCCCCCACAACAGAATGCCACATAAGTCGTAAAAGCCAGACAGAGTAATCGTTAGGCGCCCGCTATTTCCCACGCTGGAGGAGATGGAAGAGTTCCAGGAGCAACTCGAGAGGTTACGCCCCCAAAATCGTGCTCGACGACGATGCCGGCGGTTTCGGCCTTTGCTGCGGTTGCTGTATCGCCGGACAGGGAACCGGAGGGCACGTCCTCCACAATGTCTACGGACGCGACCAGGTACCGCAGCTTCGAGGCGGCTCTCGAGAGCCCGAAGCGCACAGGCACGGTTGACACTCGCCCCCAAACATCATCAGCAGCCCCCAACCCCACAAACCCGCCACGCAGAGCGACGGAGAACCCCCCAATCGTAGTGCAGAACCTTCCGGATTGGCATCGCCACTTACGCGCCCTAAAGGACCAGTTGGGGCACGCGCCGAACGCCAGGCCATTCGGACGGGGCATCAGGGGTACTATATATCCCCCGCTGAGCTGCGGAAGGTCACCCTTCGCCTTCTGGCGTAAGGCACCAGGCCCCGACAATATCCCTCCGACAGCACTGGTGATGATGCCGTGGCGCATAGCCGTGGCTCTCACCAGGACAGCTAACGGCGTTCTCCGCACGTTCTACTTTCACGCTCCTGTCGCATGTGGCCAAGTTATTCGAGCGGCTACTGCCCCGGAGATTGAAGCTGTACATCCCAATAAGGGACGAGCAGTTCGGTTTCCGGAGCGGTCACTCGACCACACTGCAGCTGGCGGGGGTACGCCACCGCTTGGCCATGGAGATCTTTCTCGACATGGAGAAGGTCTTTGATCGGGTGTGGCACACGGGCCTCCTGGTCAAGTTGATGGACGCCGGCGTCCCGCTGGCTCTCGTGCGACTAGTGGCGACGTAGGAAGGGAGAACCTTCCGGGTAGCGTTGGAGAGGTGACATTCCTCCCTGCGGGCTATACGTGCTGGAGTGCCGCAGGGCAGTTACCTGTCCCCATGCCTCTACGCGGCCAACACCATTCCGACGCTCAACAACCCTGCGGGAGAGGACGATACGGATGTCTTGCTCGCGCTGTTCGCTGACGACAGTGCTTATATTTCCTCGTCCCGAAAACCGGAGCTAGCAACTGGGCAAATACAGCGGCTACTGGATCAACTGCCGGAGTGGCTCGACAAATGGAGAATGTCTGTCAACGTGGAGAAAACAGCGTCCCTATTTGTCAGCACACAGCAGTCGTACGGCGCAGCATGTAATAATTGTTTATTTTCAATAATAAATATTAGTTCATTTTTACTGCTTGGTCATAATTTTACCCTTATTGTTATTCACTCCCTATAACAATTGTGGATTTGCACACAAAATCAATAACCCCTTTTCGGCTTCGGAAGTGGTGTAACCATTTCGACAAAAATGACACGTGAACACAAATTCGATTTGACAAACCACCAGAGCTCCATTACCTAAATATTAATAAAATATATAACTTAACACTTATTGCATAATAACCCTAACCATCAACGCAAACGGTATGTTGAGTGGCACCTGTGATTAAATGTTTATTACCAGTGCCACCAACGCACATAGTTCGTTTATTGTTTTTTAATGGGTTTTTGTTGTTTATGGGGTCTAATATTAAATAAAAAATATAATATAATACGCCTTCCCTATTGTAAAATACAA
This sequence comes from Eumaeus atala, assembly GCA_017140195.1. Lineage (NCBI taxonomy): Eukaryota > Metazoa > Arthropoda > Insecta > Lepidoptera > Lycaenidae > Eumaeus > Eumaeus atala. The sequence continues at coordinate 1,910,358 of JAFELO010000188.1, read as the reverse complement.
AAATATTATGTGGCAACCAGGTGATGTTTTTAAAATGATGGGTTATAAATACTAAATGCCGAAACCATTTTTAAATATCACACAAATGTATGTGCTAGACATATGCAAGGTCTAGCACTTGCATTGTATTTACAGTAAATAGAAAATACAATAACATTTAATCCATTATATTACATAAAAAATATAGTCTGAACATAGGACTTTTGATACGTTTATAATTCGCATCTGTCATAACTATACAAGTGCTTCTGATCATAAACCTATTGGTGTTTCTCAAGAAGGCCACAGAGACTTTGTAGCAATTCAATATTTATCAAGTAAATATTTACTTTGTCAAATCAATAGATCGTACCAATAAATCAGCAAATACATTTTAATGTCTCGTCGTGAGCAAGTAAGGCACTACTTCATCAATGTTAACATCTCCGACGAAACCAACAAAGAACACATCCTCAATGAAAGCTCCGGTGAAGCTCCTCAGCACGGGCAGCTGGAGAAGCAGTGTATCGACTCGTTCATCGTTGGAATGACAAGTGATCCGCAGCGAACGAAGCACTTTGTTCTGACAATCTTGTAGATTTAGAGTTGCGTAGTCTGGCGCGCCATCTAACCAAATTCGATAAATTTTAAAGTTGTAGTGGAAGTCAAAATAAAAGCTTTTGTAAGTAGTAGTGATATACCGCATTGGTTGAAGACTTTGTCTTCAACCAATGCGTTCCCCCGTGATGAGCTACGGGGCCGGAAGATGGCCTCCTAAATTGGAACTGGTCCGCAAGTTTGCGGTAGCTCAACGGGCTATTGAACGTGCTATGTTGGGTGTTTCTCTGTCCGACAGAATTTGCAATGAAGTCATAGGGCAGAGAACTAAAATATCCGATATCACACGAAGAATAATCTCGCTGAAATGGTAACGGGCTGGTCACACACTCGGAAGAACAGATGGCAGATGGGCTAGTGAGGTTCTGGAGTGGAGGCCGCGTTTAGGAAAACGCAGTGTTGGTCGATCGTTCACCAGGTGGGAAGAGGATCTCCGTGCAGTACCCGGTCCGGGATGGATGCGAGTGGCAGGAGATCGATCGTCTTGGCGCTCATTTAAATCCAGTAAATTTTTATCCATCAAATATGTCCAGCAGTGGACAGATAAGGTCTGATATCGATTGATTGAAGTAGCAGTGCCATTGATGCTATGCAAAGGACACGCCCTGTCGCTTACATAACACCGTCGACAAGTCATATAAGCGATCATAGCTGTCGCTTCTCGTGAGGTTAGAAATCGGTTTCCGTGCGACGTGCTCATTCGTTATGGGCCTAAAGCCCGTGCGGTTACCTGGTGAGAAGAGGCAGAGCGCTCTCAGATGCGCGTGCTCGCGGTCGCTGAGGCGCAGTTGCTCCATGGAAGCCAGAAACTGATGCAGCCGCACCAGCCCCGCTAACACTTCTCCCACTCGCTCGTCGCTATAGTCCTCCAGAGTGATCACCTGCGACAGTAGGTTAGGGTAGGGTGAGCATTGACAGTGGTTTATCTATATTACTAACTACATAACTTACTATGCGTTGACTTTAAGTTAACTGTGATAAAAAGTTGAAATAAGTCATTGAGTTAACAATAATCATTTACTTAATGTTTATATAAGTAAACCAATGGAAAATAGCTTTAAACACATTAAGATAGGAGCACAAGGATACCCCACCATGGTTCAAGCCTGGTCGTGGCGGTGGGGCTTAGTAGCCTGGGGTAAACCCAGGCGAAGCCAATTGAACCGAGGGGGGTCTTCGCACCCCTCTTATAAGAAAAGCGGACTTAAAGATCAGGAGGAATCGCTCTCTGTGCCCCTCTTATAAGAAGAGGGGACGAAAAGCAAATGGAGGTGGCGTTTTTGCGCACGGGCCAATGGGCGAGGATGAGAACCTCACCCCATTGGACTGTCGCAAAGTCGTCCCATCTGTGGAGGTGGAGTTGGTCCCTTAGGGGGCTGACTAGCCGACGAGATGTCCTGATGTTGTTGTTCCAGGGCACCTCACAAAGGGCGGTACTGATGGCACTCGCGGTGGTTTTTGTGGGTATTCGGCACTATCATGTACCGCGAGTCCCACACACTACTGGACCCCACCCAGGGCCTGTGAAGCCGCGTAAATGCGTTTCCCCGCGTCACCAAAAAAAAAAAAAGGAACACAAGGATGGACCCAAATTCTTCCCTTCCTATTTGTTTTTCTTCACTTTGCGTGAAAGTGGTATATATCAAACATTATGAACAGTCAGAAATGTCAATTGAGCGGATCAGATTTTCCAAGCGCGTCAATGGAGAATAACATTATTAGGTATTATATACATATGTACCATAACGTTAATGCACACACATACATGCTACTATTGCACGATGACAGTATTATAACATACGACGTGTGTCGAAAACAGTATCGCGAATTTTGAATTTTCGCGGGTTACATACATTCGAATTACGATTTTTTTGCTGCGTTCCGTTGGTGTGCTTATGGTGGCAAGTTCGGCCATTTTGAATGTTCAGTCACGGGGCGTAATTTTAATATTTGACAGCCGCTTTCCCGATTTGTTTAGTGCCGTGGCCAAAAATGAAGCTTCCTCTAATCCACCAATATCTTCAATGATACACAAAACAACCAATAGCAGTGGACATATTCTTCTAATACTACTAACTCTTCTGATATTCTATATTACACAGGAAGCAAGGCGGGGACGTTTAGTTGTTCAATTTCGGGCGGGCCTACACTGCAGGTTGGATTATCACAATTTTTTAATGAAAATCCGTTGCGAAAATTGTAATAATGATTTAACTGTAGAAGCAACAACTGATATTCATAAATGGATTAACTTCCGAGAATATAAACAAATGTCACAAAAAAATTAACCTACCCTGCAGAGCATATAGTTAGGTATTTTGGCACGATACTTGAAGACTAATTTGCATCTTGAACATACGGGTAACAAAAGAAATTTGAGCAAAAATATCATTTAAATAATTAAAACTGAAGTAAAGATTGGACATGTGACATGCCAAGTTCATAGAGACAAAGTAATTAATGCATTGCTTTGTGATAAAATTGTGTATACACAACTAGTGCACAGTTAACAATAAAAATTTCTAAGGCACAGACATTGTGAAATTAGATAATACAAATCCTGCCACGAATGCAACAAAAAGATTTAGATAAATATAAAAAGAAATTTAAAAAAAAGCATAATGACAGAAACTAAAATTTAAAAACTAGTAAATTAAAGAATAGAATTAATTCTACAGCATCTTCCCTAAAGCGCAAAACATTCAGTAAATAATCAATTTATTATGAATCATTTCCACTTTTTAAATTTGTTTCAGATGGTTAGGAATCACGTTATGCAATGAGAAAAATGTAAGAAAGACAAAAACAACTGAAAAGAGAATAATAGATGACCTACGAAGACTTATGCTTCAAGTGTATGAAAACAACTCTTCGGGACGTGTCAACCATTTATTTTTTATATATCATCATAAACATAATTAGTATGTACACTACCTACTTAATATGAAAGGCATCATACTAATCATTCTTTTGCCCATTAATGTAGAAAAAAAAAATAAACGTCAAGTTCAATTGTGTCTTGGTTTCCGGGAATGACTTAGCGTTAGTATGGCGAATGTGTGTCTGAATACGCAGTATTACTATATAGCTTGTGTGTTCAGTTAATTGTTGACAGCTGCTTTGCTTGCACGTGTTTTGTTTCGTCTTCGAGTTCTACCTATTTAAAAAAAAAATTACAAAGAACCTGTATCAAATTTTGTGTGAAAAAAAAAAACGAAATTAGAAGAGAAAATAGAGAAGCTACTTTGGACAAAAGCAACGATTATCCGTGGTACAAAATGGGTATGAGACGGCCGTAAAATTTATACCCAAATTGCCCAATTTGGATTCTTGGCCAAAAACTACCACACACACTAATTATACCGCAACCACCGCATTCTCCAGATCTGAGCCCCTGTGACTTTTTCTTGTTCCCGAAACTGAAGAGGCCCCCACGAAAGGACTACGCTACGCCACGATGGAAGAGATAAAGTCGGCATCGAAGGAGAAGCTGAACAAAAAATGATTTTTTGAAATGCTTCGAAGATTGGAAAAAACATTGGAACAAGAGTATAACATCACAGAGGGATACTTTAAAGGGGACATGATAGATGTTCAAAAATAAATAATTTTTTTTCGAAAATACACAAAATTCGCGATACTTTTTGAACACATCGAGTACATCTCTACATGTAAGCAGCGCGTGCGGAATTTTATCACACTAGATCATATATTAGGGTACGACAGTGCAAAGGGCTAGTCACACACACAGAAGAACCGATGGCAGATGGGCCAGTAAGGTTCTGGAGTGGAGGCTGCGTTTGGGAAAACGAAGTGTTAGTCGACCGTTCACCACGTATGAAGACGATCTCCGTTCAATAGCTGGTCCGGGATGGATTCGAGTTGCAGTAGATCGGTCGTCTTGGCGATCATTGAGAGGCCTAAGTACACCAGTGGACCGTGAGGGTTGATAATGACGATAAGGAATGCTATTATAGCACGGTAGTCAGTAACACATACGTCTCTCGACTGTTCAGTCTGCGGTGTGCGGTGGTGTGAGGCACGATCTCTTAGCTCGGCGTGTAGCACGTGCGCCATGTGCGTCAACAGCGGCGGCAATGCCAACGCGGCGGACCAGCGCGCCAGTCCCAGCACGACCAGCTCGGCCCAGCATTTGCGGAACAGTGTTGACTGCACCTCCATCCTGATGATGCACAGTTCAATAATGTGAGTGCCACAGGGATCCTTTATGTAGCTTATACTGCTGGAACTGTACAATCGCAATGTAACTTAGATATTTTCGCAATGGTTGCGTGTTTAAATATTTGCATGTTTCTTGTCATGGACACCAATGATCATGTAGTCTGGGTTTTATGAAAGTATAAGGGGAATGGTTGTTCTTTGTACGAGGCTACATAAAGTACTGGGTTATAGGTTTTGCACAGAAAATTCATGACTGTGGTGTAATGGTAATTCTAACGGCAGCGCAACGGCTCCAAACCACCGCAGGTTCGCCTGGGGACTGCCCCAGCTACTGAGCTGTGATACTCACGACATCGCAGCAGCAGCGGGCACCGCCTGCAGCCAGCGAGCTGCCGCTCCCAACAGCCGCGCGGCTGCCTCGCACGCCGCGTGCAGACGCAGCGCACCGCCGCCGCCCGGTAGCGCCAGTGGTAGCTGTAGAGCCTCCGCTGAACTCAGGATACCTGCCTCCTCACCTGGGATACAACACAGGCGTACAGTCATATCACAACGCATTCGGATACATATATAGTACGCAACTGGAGACCCACTTTTTACCACTTCAGAAGCTAATAGTATTTGTTATTCTTTTTTTTGTTGTATAAAGATTTATTTACTTCTTTGTATTCTGTTTTTAAGTCTTATTGTATTGTAATAGCTCTAAATATAGACACAATAAAAAAATACTTTTTTAGTAGCTACAACTTCATTTATCAAAGCTCGTCTATCCATTGGGGGTATCATTGGATAGACGAGTTTTGATAAATGAAGTACACTGCTTATTAAACATATTTTTTTCAAGCAACTACTTTGGCCCTGGTGTCTTATTTTTTGATTTCCAATACCTGTACAAGTATGTTATTATATACAATTTATTATTGATTTTATATAGGTTAGGTAGGTCACAGTAAAGAGTCAAATGTTGTCTTTCGCCTTGTATACACAAGGAGCAGGTCAGACTTTAATTGTATTTATTTATACTATGAACTAACGCACATAGTTGTCCCAATATTTGTTTTTTTAAATAGACATGACATGGAATATATTCACAAGATCCAGTGCAATATGTAATGCAAATATGTAAATAAAACATTTCAGTGGACATGAAGTTGCAATAGTCCACAAATTTGTGTATAATAAACTTACTTATCCCCGATATTTGGGCTTCTTTCTTCAGGTGTTTAATTCTCAAAGTGTCAATATTCAATACTTTTCCAATTTCCCTCCCTAGTGAAAGCAGGAGATAGAACAAGATTGCATTGACTGAAAAAGAAAGGGCAACCAGGTTAAGCCCAGCTGCTATGCACCACGGAGATGAAAATAAATGATTAGCTCATATTGATTATGCCTTATGATATTTAGTTTGTTACTGTAAGGGGCATTACTATAAATTGAACTATGTTTATGGCTGCCAGTAATAAGTATAAAAAAATTATATATAAATAAATATTTAAAAGCACGACATGTAAATATATAATATACAATTGTTTGTTTTCCCCCAATAAATAAAATAAAATAAACTTTCCCATGCGTGCGGAATTATCGAAACACTGGTTCTAGAAGTGGATCATAACATCTCTCAGTTTCCATCTGATCACGGCCACGACGGACCAGAAACAAACTGGTGCCGTCACACGTCTGATCGTTCGACAGAAGGTGATGTACAAGATGTGGTCCTTGGCAAATTGAGCAAAACATAACACTTGATAATATTCGAAATGTTACTGGAGTAGTTTACTATAGTGATCTCGTGAACAAGTGGGAAACTGTCGTGCTTTTAAATTTTTTTTTTATACTTATTACTGGCAGCAATAAACATAGTTCAATTTATAGTAATACCCCTTACAGTAACAAAGTAAATATCATAAGGCATAATCAATATGAGCAAATTTACATTTATCTTCATATTCGTGGTGCACAGCAGCTGGGCTTTACCTGGTAAATTCATTTGACTGGTACTCTATTTTACACAACCTCCGCTTCACAAGTCCTAGACTATAGCAAATGTTGTTATTAATGATAATACGCCACTAATTCCTAAAGGGGACTCTTAATCCCCCATGTGGTTCTCCCGATCACTAATTCATATATTTAAAAATAAGGAGAGAGCCTGGATCCGATAGAAAAGAATACAAAAATCAATCAGACTATGAGCTGTTTTCTCTTTACATGGCTAGATTTAAAAACGAATACACCAAATGTGTCTCAAATTATATACATTCGGGAGAAGACAATGTTACTAGCGATATCAAATATTTCTGGTCGTTTCTAAAAAACAAAAAAAGCTAGGTCTGATAATACCTATGCCATGGTGTATCAGTCACGAGCCACCCACAAGAAATCTGCAATTTATTCGCGCAATTTTTTGGCTTTGTATATGAACCTTCTATTCTAAGTCAGACATGGTCTCCACTTGCTGATAATCCATCGGATTCTTAGACCACAATAAAGGGCCAGGTCCAGATGGCAGACCAGCTCTATCTCATAAACGCACAAGTCTAAGTATCCATCGCCCACTTTACATAATTTTTAATAAATGCCTATCTGAAGGAGTATTTCCTACTGTATGGAAATCAGCCCATATTATTCCAGTATTCAAAAGCGGAGTTAGAAATAATGTGGAGAACTGCCGTCCAATTTCTATTCTCTGCTCTATATAAAAATTATTTGAGTTCAACTGACTGACTGACTATTTGAGTTTCCACAGCAACATGGCTATGTCAAACATAAATCCACAACTACATATCTAGTATGCTTTACCAGTTATCTGTTTGAAAATGTATTCGTTTTTAAATCTAGCCCTATAAAGAGAAAACAGCTCATAGTCTGATTGATTTTTGTATTTTTTTCTATCGGATCCAGGCTCTCTCCTTATTTTTAAATATATGAATCAGTGATCGGGAGAACCACATGGGGGATTAAGAGTCCCCTTTAGGAATTAGTGGCGTATTATCATTAATAATAACATTTAATATAGTGTAGAACTAATGAAGCGCAAGCTCCGGGAAGGTTGTGTAAAATAGAGTACCAGTCAAATGAATTTAGTCGTTTATTTATTGAGTCGTAATTTAGCTGGACGGAAATTCAATCTCGGGGTGGTTTGCCTCCTAGAATATTTAGTGTTGATGGGAAAGGGGACGTCGATTACAATGGGCGGGTGATAAACACTTGGCTTTAGTAGAGGTATATACATATATATATATATATATATATATATATATATATATATATATGCCTCATCAACGTAGACCGTATAATTTTCATTTTTCACATTATTGGGTCTTTCTTGAAAATCTGAATAGGGAAACATACCTACTATTTCCCACAGAAATCCTACTGCTGTTGTTTATGGATATACCCCTAGTTACCTTGCGTGGTATGATGGCGAGCCATCGCAGTTTGCTCGTGCAGTTAGAGAGACCTTGGGACAGGGAGTAGCACAGTCGGTGGATTTGTCGGTCCGGAGTTACAAGATGTTACTTCTTCTGAACTTTTATTTGTGAGAATATAAGAGAATCACGAGTTGGTGGACGATTGATTTTTAGGTATGGTTGGTTGTAGCAGTTATATCTTGCTACTTAAATATTTTATCTGTCGTCTTTGACTGTAAGGCTTAATGTTCTCCGAGTTGAAGAAATGTCACTCTTTTTAATTTTGGCGATGGCGAGGCTGGATATATTTGCGATGGCTGACGCTATCCGCCACCGCCAAATCATAATTAAATAGTATTTTTTCTCTTTCGCCGGGTACCTACATATTCGTGATATAAAGTATATCAAACATGTAACGATGCACGAAATAATTTATATAAAAGGAGCTCTACTTCTTTTCCTTTCTGTTTATTAAATGGAGATTTAATATGAAGATCTAATAGCACTATATTCTTAAAATAGTGAATATAAGGAATGAAGTACAATCCGTGACAATTGGTGGTCATGGAACAATAATTGTTTATATCAAGGACCATCCAAGTTGCAGCCAACAGTCTCGGACAGCTGCCAGATAAGACTCCATACCCTCACTTTATATTAACCAATATCAAAAACTGTATTACTAACCATAGTTATAAACACATATAAAAACTTTGTTCACGATTGTTAATGTGGAAAGACCAATTGAATAAATGTATTCTAAAGTTTAATAAACCTCTATAGTCTCTTTAACTCCAATGTATTGTAACTGGGTCTTTGTCTTGGATGTGCAGGGGACTATTTTGAACGTTATGTGCGTGATCACCACCGGCAGATTTAAATGTAAAATTTAATTTGTAAATAAGACAATGAATTATTCCAAATGAGCTGATTCCACTTTTTAAATATGCATCATAAACTTTGCTTTTCTTGATCCAAGTCTTATGTTTTTCATATTTTTATGTAGCCAGCCCTAAGCCTGATTCAGTATGAAGGGAAAGTGGATTCAGAGTGCGGATGAGTTTTTAGATAAATTGTCATAGGATAACGCGACGTACTTGAGTGTTAACAAACTAGCTTTAAATGAGATTAATAATTTATAAATTTTATGTAAAATTGTAATAATCGGTATTAATTTTAAATGTATCTGAATCTGAATTAAAAAAGCGCAGGAAGTATAGTTGGCAGTTGGTACTGAGTAAAATAGATGCGTGCGCCGGGCGGGCAGTAGGCCCCTACTGCGGGGCCCGGGCGTTCTACAAAATACATAGTAAAAATAACCGAGGGAGAAAAGTTATCCTTTATTTTTGTGTTATTTATCAAGATTAAGAAAAAACGTAGAACAAATGTTGTTGAGATTGATATAGAGGCTACCTGTAAGAGATTACGCGTTAATTTCAATTAATCCTGTATTAATGCCGTGCTTTGGTTGTATTAGACCAGCGGTACTGTCATTCGTCAATTAAGTACGGTGTGGGTTACCACGTCTATCGGATTAAATACTAAGTACCGCATTATAATTAGATCAAAAAAATGGAAATGACGAGTGATATTCCACAAGCATCAAAACGATGGGGGATTTGTAATACGTCTCGTAACGAAACTCTCGCTGCTTTCAAGACGAGTCGCTGAATCTTAAATGAAAAGGGGACAGCCACTTATTTCGCATAAAAGATGATGATTTGGTGTCGCATTCGGATTGTCTATATCGCTGTATTTCGACTAGCCATTTTCAAAAATTTGCACACAAAAGGCTTAGTTTCATACTTGTATTTATCACTATCACTGCCTAAAATTAAGATATCTAATGAGGCTAACCGTCAGCCGACGTATCGAAGAACGTCTCGCAATGACAATCCGGCTAATCGTTAGCCCGCCACAAAACAAAACGGCCCTGTTTTTGAAAATGGCTAGCCGTAATGTTATACGGCGATTTGAACAAAAGGACAACGACATACACATAGTCCAACAACCCAATAATATAATAATTACTCGATGTGGTACTGTAGTGAGATCAGTGATTGAAATTCAGTATTATGCTGCGGGTAGATTATGACATAAAGAAACGAGCTGCAAGGTTTAACATAACATAAAAATACACTGAAGATAGACTACTTATGTGTACGAACTGAAATAGGAATTTTATTTGTGTTATAAAATAGAACGAATCTGTCTTTGGAGTGGGAATTATCTTTGTAAACTATATTTCCCCAATTTGTTAAATAATCATTATTAATCAACCCTTTTGTTTTTATTCCAAATTAACGATTAATTCTGTAATCATAATATGCTTTGATTGCATCTAAGAAATATCATATAGATAATAATTTTGATCCTAACTAAAACAATAGAAATATGTTTTATTGTGTGTAATAAACTCCGGTCCCAAGGGGTTAAATGTCAGCGTAAAAGTCATACATACTACACAGTAAACATACGGCTGGAAAGAAAGACGGACAGACACATGGCGAACTCTAGAGAATTCCATTTTTTGGCTATGAAGCCAACAAAACAATAATATTGTCTATCTTCAAATGCTTTAAACAATTCCTACCTTCCGAAGGTTGTGCATCTGAAGGGTGCAAGGTGGACATTGGGGAGGCCTCAGTCGGTGTAGCTCCATATGCAGTCTGCAGGAACTTGTTGATTTGGCCTATAAATTAAATAATTTTATTTATTATTATGACTATTTAACGGATTTTATCGCCTTTCCAAACATTGCGGGGGCTGCTTGATAACTGGCCGAAGCGACGAACATAGAAAAAGATAGGCAAACAAAATTAATTACATTATGTTCTATCATCTTTTCGAAAATAGAACGCCAAATTTGAATTTATTCGAACTGATAGAATTTGTGGGACCTAGAACTCTGTGCCGCAAATTTTCCCAGCAAAGGAAAGAAACGAAATTTGTGGGTGATAAAGTTTTACGTTTTAAAAGGGAAAACGGCAACCCAGATTAAAGTCAAGCTAGACAGTGTTTTAGGTAGTACTCTTCCTGCATTGAGTGCTGCGCTGCGAAGACGCCAACAGGTCTGGTCGTTAAAGCGAAGTCACGAATCCGGACATGATCAAAAATATTAAAAAAATAAAAGGAAAAGTTAAATATAATAAAATAGATAAATAAAAAAATATATATATATATATATATCCCGATCCTTCTTATTTTTCGGTCACGGGCAGACTGAAGATTTTAGTCTTCTGGTTGAGCATTTATATCCAGCAGATTCAATAACTATTAACTAGTCCGATTCATACAAAAGGAGCTTGTTGTGTCTTGCAACTGAGGTGAGACATACTTTACAATTATATTAATTTTCGTTTAAATAAACTTACAATTATTGCAGGTTGTAATAAAATTACTAAAATGAAAATAAATATATTTAGACAATATGCTTTTGTCATAAGAAACTGGAACTAAGGCATTTGTAAATCCCTAAAACGGATTACTTTTAGTTAAGATAAATATGAATTTTAACTTGACAAACACATAGATCTAACATTCAACACATTGAGAAAATAGCAGTTTAACTAATTAAATACAATACATCTGGTTGCTTATGGGCACTGATAGTCGCCAAAAAGCTCAGTGTTCTTTCTTCCTAATATTTTACATAAAGACCACACTACACAAATTTAAACAGAGAGAAGGAAAGAAATATATTAGCTTTGTTGTAGTAAAATTCAGAAGTACTTACCAAATTGTCCCAAATTAGGTATCAGCGAGAAGTGTGTTTGCAGCATCATCTGATGGCGATTCTCGTCGACTTGACTACCTGCCGCCAGATATGGTGCCACTGAATAAACATATAACTCATTTTAAATGCTATCAATTACATATACAATAGAGAATTCATTCTAAATGTAATAAAAAACTGCTTGTATCTATTATAAATCACACATCTTCATGACTCATTATTTATATTTAAAATAGTCAATGCAATCTGGATTCTAATTGGATGGGATATGACAGAAGAACACAAATTATGTTTGAAGGTATCACCCTTAACAAAATTCCGAATTAGAATGTATTTGTAAGGGATGTGTTTCTTACCAGGTTTATTCCTATTTAAGACCGCTGCTAAGGCAATGTTGAAGGCAGGAGTTGGAGAGACTGTACTAAACCCATCTGTAGACTCTTCCGCAGGATTCATCTGAAATTATATAAAAATTGTTGTAGCATCACTTAAATCCTTTCTGTAGTTTTTCCATTAGAGAATCACAAACATACTTACAAAATTTTTGAATTAATGTTAGAATTTATATTATTAACAACATACATGTTCCAGTAGTTTAGAGTAAACAGCTTCTTCTCTTCTCATCCTCTCTTGTGCACCGCGGGCTTCATTCTTCTTCTCAAGTATTGGCTTACGTTCATGTTGAACCGCTGTCGATATACACCAAGAATTACTGCTCATCAATTTGTAATATGCCAAAACATAACATTGAATCATGGAAAAAATGCAGTTTAACTTGGTACTGTACTGATATTAACACTATTTTAAGATTTCACTGTTTACTTCATAATTATTATCAGCTCTACTCCATTCATATTTAGTCATGAGTTTCAAATAGAAATTACAACTACACTTTATTATATATCATAACAATTCATGGATTGGACAAGCAATGTTTACCAACATTTTGGTGTGGGTTGGGATTTTCCACAACAGAACAGACTATTGGGGGAATGGGAGTAAGTAGGGCAACATATATATACACTTCACTTGCTTGTGTGTAATAACGAGTTTTTCTCTCATACCTTATATAAGTGAAAATCTAGTATGTTATGTATACCTTTAAATTATCCACAACCAAAACATATGGACTCTAAATTCACAATGAACATGTCTCATCCCAGTATTATTCAAGCAAACTACCTAAATTGGACTGGCTCAATTTGGCAGCTAACTGGTTGTCGGCAAGGGTACATGAAGAATAAGCAAATAAAAAGATACTCACAGTCACTCCTCATGCCACTGGCAAGGCATTTCTGTAAACGGCAGTACTGACAACGGTTTCTATGATTTTTTGTGACCTCACAGTTCATACTTCCTCTGCATTGGTACCCCAGCTTCTTACGTATGGAGCGTTTGAAGAATCCTTTGCATCCTGAATAATTATTAAGAAATGATTATATTTTATTTTATGTCACAATTTCAAAGAAAAGGTACTGTTCTTTTATGACACTTTAATATTCATATGACTGTTATATTATATTACATACAACTGCTTGTTAATAATTACAACATTTACTACTGGTGGTTGATAACAATAAGTAAATAATAATAATTTGATAATTAAATAATAACATATATCATAAAAAATAAATTACAAATTTACCTTCACAACTAATCGCCCCATAGTGTCGTCCGGAGGCTCTATCTCCACAAACGATGCAGAATTCTATGCCCGCAAGATCATTTCCATATTTCATAGACATTTGGTATTTCGCAGATTGCAAATCTAAAAATAAAAAAGTAGGTTGAATAATATTATAAAAGTAACTTAAATATCGCCTCTGTGGTGTAACGGTGCGGGTGTCGACTGTTGAACCCGTTAGCCTCGTGGGGTCCTGGGTTCGATCCCCAGGTGGGGCAACTATTATAAAATGTTTCTCAGATTATTCTGAAGCACGCACTACATTGTCCGGGATTGGAATGTGTCCGAAGTTGCCATAGGCTTGCCACCTATTACATGACATCATGGGACCCTGTACCTTGGCTAAGCGTGGGTGTTCTAATATACCTACTGGACGTACGAGTTGTGGATGTACTGGCACACTTCTGCCTACCTCTTCGGGGATAACAGGCGTGAAGGTACCTTTTTTTTACTTTTTAAATAATACATTATTCCGATTTCAGATCATATGATACTTGAAAAGAATTATGTAATTATAATTTTGTTATTAGCTAAGTATGAATTAATGTGATTTGGTTACGCCATTTAGGATATGAACGGGACACGATCCACTAAACACTTTTTAATTTCTTATGTGTAAGATTGAGTTGTTTGAGTCAACTAATTGTGTTACTTGTGGCGTTACTGAAGATTTAATACATTTGTTGATGGAGTGTGTCCAGTTTGTATCTCTTCACCTGGACGACTGGTGGAACGGTGGACCAACACTCCGTTTACCTAAACGCGGCCTCCACACCAGAACCTCACTAGCCCATTTGCCATCTATTCTTCTGAGTGTGTGACCAGCCCATTGCCACTTGGGCGAGCCTATTCGACGCATGATATCGGATACTTTAGTTTTCTGCGTTATGACTTCGTTAAAAATTCTGTCGGACATAGAAATAGCCAGCATAGCACGTTCAATAGCCGGTTGAGCTACCGCAAACTTGCGGAACCGTCCAAAATTAGGAGGCCACCTTTCGGTCCCATAGGTCATCACGGGGAGAACGCATTGGTTTTCGTCTGCGGTATAAGCAACGTGAGAATGTCACGAAGTGTCCGGAATGCTGCTCAACCCAACTGAATCCTTCTATCGAGAAGGAAGTTCTTACATAATTGCAATAATTGCCCGAGGTAGACGTATTCGTCTACGACTTCGAGAATACCACGATCGACATTGACCGGCCTAGGGAGAACGTATTCGTTGAATATGACCTTGTCTTGTCCAAGTTCATCCTAAGGCCAGTACGTCGGGAGGATTCATTTAGGCTGTGCAACATTTCCTGCAAGCTCTCCAACGATTCGGCCAACGCAACGATATCGTCGGCGAAACGAAGATGTGAGAGGTACTCGCCGTTAACATTTATGCCGCATTCTGCCCAGTTTAAAGACTTAGTACGTCCTCCAAAGCATTGATGGACAGTTTCGGGGAAATAACACCCCCCTGTCCTACTCCTTGATGCAATCGGATTGGCCTTGTTTGACCTCCCGGAATCAGAACGGAGATAAAAGCACCGTCATACAATACTCTCAGTACTTCGACGTATCGCCACTTGAGCTGACATCGCTGTAAAGCTTCCAGAACAGCCCAGGTTTCGACAGAGTCTAAAGCTTTCTCATTGTCCACAAAGGCAAGGCACAGCGGCTGATTGTACTCGTGTGTCTTTTGTACAACTTGCCTTATGGTGAAAATGAATTCGTCAAGCTTTGTGGTGGGACCATTCCTCAAGACTCTTGAGAACAACTTGTAAATATGGCCGGGAAGAGAAATTGGTTTGTAATTTTGAAGAAGTGATTTGTCACCCTCCTTTAAAAACAAAACAACGTCACTTCCAAGCCATGCTTTGGAAAAGATTTTTGATTTCGTTACAAAATTATTTAACAAAATTAATTAATAGAGGTTCGCTCCCTGCTCTAAGAAGCTCGACTGTAATTCCGTCCCTCTCCGGAGCTTTTCCCCCTTTCAGCTGCGCAAGAGCTAAACTAATCTCACTCAATCTGACGTCCGGCAGATCGCCTGACAAATGTCGTGTTAGGCTTGCACGCGGATCGTTGTTTAGGATATCGAGATGAGGACCGTGTGACGTATGCAACTTGCTATAGAGAGCATCGATCTCAGATAAGGTCCCAGGCTTAGAAGAAACGGTAACCCCAGAATCAGTCCTAACCTCTGTCAGATGACTGATTCCAAGCTTCTGGACAAAACCTCCGACCCTCTATTCTGCTCAATCGTTTCGGTAACACGTTGCGAATTTGAGCTGCTAATGTCTCGGCGTATTAGTTTGCGGATTAGCTTCGAAAGAAGCTTGACATCGGCAGACGTTTCCTCACAAGTCCAAGCGTCTCATCTGATAGTTTAGCTCTCCTGTTCGTATATAAGATTTTCGTTTTCATAAGATTTTCAATTTCTTTTTCAGGTTTTTTTAAATGCTTAAATAAAATTTTAACATTTAAAATTTGTTTTCGTTTCATTTACAATTTTAAAACTTTAACATCTAAAATTTGTTTTGTTTAAATTGATTTTAGATACGAATACATCTGATAAAAATACTTATTTTTAATATCAAAAGTGTATTTTATTTCGTGACTCGACATCTTTGTGTTTATTTCAGTGTTTTTACTAGTCTTTTTTAGTAGACAGCCGGCAGACGAATATTTCAGATTAGGATATGTCACGTCGGAATAGAGTTGCAATAAATATACAAAGCAAATTCTGTTCATTGGCTAGACATCTTCTCTTCTTGTGGTTGTTTCACTGATAAAAAAATATTTATATGCACAAAAAGAAATTTCGGTACTTAATTTGACGTACGTAAATTATTCAAAACTAAGTAGTATTATGTCATTTCAAGCCTCTGCCCACAATGATGATGATATATTTAGATTTTCTTTAGTTCAGTTTTTTACACTTACAAATAAATCGAACACATTGTATTTTAAATTAACTTCTACACACTTATAACATATTGGTTCAGTGTTCTGAATAGTTCTGACTAGATTCTCGAATCGATCCACGTGATAAGGCATTCTTACGAAAGACTGACCAGTCGCCAAGTTGTCCCTTTGCACACAGATCGGGGGTATATCAGTGTAGGCGGCAAACGCTACTCTTAGAATAAAACTAATACTGCATAGTTAATAATAAAATGGCTATCCTGAAGTGCTAGCCCTAGAGACTAATCAATAAAACCTACCTACATCTAACTATATATGTGTTTAAGCTTCCACACTGCACACAGATATACTAGAACTTATAGAGTGCAGTTACCTGAAGTGGTTTGTACTTTTTATCAACTCCGAACATTTTTAAAAAGAGCGATAAAGATATACACTTGCATCCTATTGGATGTATTTTCTTCACCGTAAGAGATGAAATTCTAACAGTTACTTATCTATATCTTTTAGCCCTGAGGCTAGAAAATCACATCATATATCATCCAATGAATCAAAACTTATAATAAAAATTTTTAAATAAAAATTTATTGAAATTGAATTAAAAGTAATTGTTTTGTTCATTACTAAGAAACCAATACATATTTGTTAACCTTCATATATAATATAAAAATATGAATGTTTTATTACTTTACCACATACCAATTATTATCTACCTATATCATATTACATTAAATAAAATTAAACACGTAACAAATGGGAAGTAGTAACAATTATGAAGTTAATGAAGTAATGTCTATAATATCCAGCTAAGTTTAAATAATAAAACTTAAAAGAGTTTAAAAACAGGATATTATGGATAATAATTAATTACCTATAAGCGACAAAAAATAGAAAAGTTATCATGAAAGTAATTTAATATAGGTGTATTTTATAAATAGTACTTAGTGTAGAGACAAAGTAGGTAAGTATAGAATATACCAAGTATTTCAATAATGGTAAGTTTAATAATAACGTGACAAAATGCACAGTAACGTTAAGCCATAAAAATGTGAGAACGTAAAATCCAAGTTTAACATTAAGATTGATATATGACTTTTTAGATTTCAGAAAAAAAAATGAGTTTTACACAGCCTATTTATTGTTAAAAATTACTACTAATACTGCTAATTATTGTTATAAATTAATTAATAATTAAGTAGCCAGGATATTTTAGTCGAGGTGCAACTTCATTCCCCTTCGTTACCAAAAAAAAAAGGTGCAACTTCATAAACAATTACCTACTGATTTTATTGTAATGTAGTGACATTTTAAATTTATTTTCAAAACGCAAAACTCACTCTCACCTTTGAGCTCTTTGCAAGGCGCGTGGGTTTTATAACATTCAAGTGGACCGTTAAATTAATATTTATTTTCGTAAGAAAAAAAATGTGCCTAATTTTCAAAAGTCCAAACATACGTTGTGTAACCCAAGGTACAACTATTAATACTTAGGAATTGACGAACTTGGTTGAATTGAAATCCTTGCAGATGTTTTAAAAACAATCCTGTATAGTTTATGCGCGCAATACTAGTCATATAATAAATTAACCATTAGCGTTATTTTAATTTAACTGACTCTTTGACTTGGCTAATTTACACATCCACATTATTCTATAAATACCTATTCGTTTAATCACTATTCCACAGGGCTGCGCTGATGCGCTTGCGCTTGCACTGAATCAGATACATCTTACTCTATGATAAATAAGCAGTAGGTACACCCTGTAGCTATTATTGGGTACACTTTACAATTAAATTGGAGTAGAAATAGCTATGATACATTTATTTTTGGTAAAAACTAGTATATAGTATTATAGTTATTCACTAATTTGTGTAATGGGGTAGATACAATGAATTTTCTTCTTCCTCTTCTCTTTTGTTAGAAATGGCAAACGGCCGTCATATATCATCATGGGTGAACAGCCCTTGCTGCCCATGTCCAAGTTGACAAGAGCACTGATTTTCGAGATTGATCGGTTTCATACTTATGCCAAAGTGATGAGATTATAAATATCTTGTTTGTGAGTAGATAATCTAAAAAGGACAACCGGAAACATTACAGGACATACACAAACATACACAAAAATATAAAAAAGAGACAATTTACAATTTAATGTTGTTTGAGCGGGTATAATGACATAGAAGGGATAAAAGCTTATAGTTATTAGAAGACATATATAGCAAGGTTTTAGTGTTAACAAGGCTAAGGAATGTTCCTAGGGTGGATGGTGTACAAAGAAACTCTGCGGTTTGGGCAATTGAAAAGGATATGGTCTGTTGAACCCTCCTCAAATCCACAGTCACACAAAGGAGATTGTATAATTCCTAATCTATTTAAATGTAGGGGAGTACACAAGTGGCCTATACGCAACCTGCAAATAACCGACGTTGTTTGTTAATCTGTGAGACGAAAACGAGAAAACCAAGGTTTAGAAGGAATATGAGGTAGGATATCATAAAAACAACGGCCTTTAACCCTGCTACTATTAGTCCAATTTTTTACCAGTCCTTAACAAGATCTAGTTTTGGATAGCTCAAGAGATCGTGAAAATAACTCTTATTATGATAATCATAATCTAGGCAGCCATTTGATACGGCGTCTTTTACAAATTGAACCACAATTTAATTGCCGAGAATACCATTATGACCAGGTAGCCTAACTAGTACAACCTCAATGTTACAAGGAAAACATTTGTATAGAATTTCTCTTAATTCTAAAATAAGAGGAAATTTATCTGGAGATTATCTTGGAGAGTACTCAAGGAGTCCGTGAAAGTTATAGTGTTGTTTAAGTGGTGACATTCTATAAACAGAAAACTCTGGATGGAAAAACCTGACCATTAAATGTCAACACAACTGAGCCAGTTGGGATCCAAATAGTAGTACCATCGATCGAGGACTTTCGGTTAAGACGTCTGGCTTTTACAATATGTCCGCAACCGTCTGGGACATTAGTAAAACTAACAAATTCATCCATAGCCATCTCTGTGGGAACATTTCGAACGACAACCCATACAAGTAACATTGTAAGTGGGAACAGTGAACTTGTTTGATAGTAAATCATTGGCAGCTTTTGGAGACGAAAATTCCACGCTAATCCTGTTTCTACCAAGCTTAGCCATTCCGTCCTTTTTAATAAATTGAACTCGAGAGTTTGTCATAACTTGACCGAATTTAATGGGATTTATGAAAGCACCGGGAGAAGAATGGTGTTCCGAGTGGGAAAAATGTACAATAAACGGTCCTAAATTTGCATCTGTATATTTTTTGGACTCTAATAGGCTTGGGTGTTAGTACACCTGTTGTACAGATGCAGATGGAGGAACAATCCTTGAAGGCAGAGGAGCCTGACCCTCATCAATGGCCGTTTGGTACTTTGAGATGTATGTTACATAACCTCCCCCGGCGACAGGCCAAGCGACCAGTCCCCGGAGGAGGCCACAGAGGATATAGGAGGCTTGAGAGGAATCGACATGGTCGAGCTCAGCAATCTTTTACAGAAGTATTATTGAAGAGACCTTTCACACACAAATACACAAAAAGCAACACAAAACACTCAAACAAAACAAATGTAAACACAAAGAATCGACAAATTTCGTAGATCAATCACAAACAAGTGCTATCATCAACCCTTCAATTGCCAATCATCTGTTAGCTACTCTTTACTTACCAACAATGAATTTTTCGTTTTGTAACATTTTCCGACATAATTCGCAATTGAAAACACAACTTTTATCTTCCATTTGCTTAAAAAAAATATTTAAATGCTTTAGGCAGTCATAATGTGCCCATCTCCGACGACACACATTTTAAATTTCTGCGTACCTCTTCTTGTCCACACATTAAACATTTATTTTCCACGTCTAATGATTTCGATAGCCAGTCTTGTTTTAATTGTTCTCTCATCTTATTTGGATCAAAGTGTTCAAGAGGAATGGAATTCGTTTTAATGATTTGTTGAACATAATACAATACATACATTCCACAATTAAATGTATGTCTGACAAGGATAGTACATATTATTTATTATCCAATTTGTATTGCTTTCTGGGAAAACAGTTTTATAGCAAATAAGGAAATTAGATAAATAGGGTTCAAAATCGAAAAATTTGTTATTTGGATCCAAAATATAAAAAAACCGTTAATGACATCTATGTATATTAAAATCCAATGGTTGATATTGACATTAAGGGGGAAAAATATTATTCTTATTAGTCCATTGTTGACGTAAGCTCACATAAAAGCTTTCGTTACCATTTTCACAATTATTCAGTAATATGATCGTTCCTATCTCACATTGACAAAATGCTATTTGTTTTTGTCTAATGATTCGTTGATTATTACACTAACATAGTAATCTATCATAATTTGTTAAGCATTGATTATCGTATAGAGTAATATAATCTCCACCGTATAAATATAAATATGTGTTGTCATCCTTTACTATTTTTGTAAAAGCTACAAAATAAACATTTTTGCTTTTGATATAATAAAAGTTCTTTTTTTACTGTGGAGTTAGGGTAAAATATTAATTGTGATTATTTACTTTCCAAATTACAAAATTGTGTTATTTTTTTTTACATGCTGATAAGTATATCACGCGTCACGCGTTCCATTTACTAATGGAACGCGTGGCTGCCTTTTACAGTCTCTCCAACCTTCTTCTGAGCGAAAATTATCTAATCCGTTGTTAGCTATCTTCGATTTCTTTTTAATATAAACTGCAGGAGTGGATAATCCAAGGTGCTTATACGCAGATGTCAATGAATGATATAATTTATCTATAAAAACTCCAGCTTTAAAATGATTTTTTCTGTCGAATTCAATTGACTTAAAATGGTTTTCTGCTGTGCTATTTGTTAAATGGTTTTTTTGGGACTTATGAAAATTGTTCACGGTGATAAATATGGTAGTAATTCAGACATTAAATAATCCGTAAATAATATACATTTGTATGGATTATTTTCAGGCTTATTGTCAATATGTGCCTTCTCCTCAGATATAATTTTTATAGGCAATAAATCTTGTTAGTAAGAACGTAACTTATAAGTTATGATGTCATCATCTACTATCTGTAAATATATATTTATTAAATTATCCTCGTTATTAGTTTCTTGTTTGATCCCATCGTGTTTATCGGAATATCTTTGCCCACATGGCAATAATAGTAATTCATTTAGTGATTTAAAATATTCTTCATTCTTTTTTTTTTTTTTTTTTTAATTAAAGGAACTATAAATATATTTTCTATTGTTTTTCTTAAAACTTTGAAATTTTTGCAGAGGACTAAAATAGCCATCGGCTCTTAACATAGAGCTAGCAGCTGGTTTAACTATAGTATGTCTGTGTAAATATCGAGAAATCATTTTCATAAAATGCCCATAATAAATATACAGAGGCATAATGGACTTGCCAAGAGGAATATATCTAATGACTGCGGAAAAAGCTTTTTTTTAAATAATTGTTTATGTATCAATTGTTCCATGACAACAATGTGGTCATTTTACTCTCCATAATTCTTTAAAATGATCTAAACATTTTACAATATTAGATGCTGTTTGGTCATTTGTTAGCATTATTAACATTTAAAGTTCCTACATAATAATTTAGTCGCTTGGATTTTTTCTACGGTTTACGGACAACTGAACCAGTTGCATCAAAGTACAGTAAAAGGTTACTCTATTTTTTTAAGGAAATCTATCTGTTCGATTATGCCGAGATAAACAGTAAAGGGTGTTATAAACTTTTGGATGTATTTGTGGACTCTGTTTTCTTCTGAAACTGATAATTATATCTACACAATCATCTTTGTGTCTATTATATTTACAGACATCCTCTGAACGATTTTTTTGTAGAACTTCCTTTGAAGTGGCAAATTGAAAGTTGTTGTTGGTATGGGAAATATCAATGTCCATATTAATTCTTGATGGATTATATTTGGCTTCGAATTTTAAATGTATTTTCAGCTTGTCACATTCTTCTTTAGTAATCGGATAAACAAGTGGTAATGTGTGCTGCTGATATCATTTGTAGCATAAACAAAAACTATAACATTCATAATGCTAACATAGCCTGTAAATTTTACAACTACCTGACAATTTGGCTGTTTACGGGTCATCTAGGAAATGAGTTGTTTTGTCCAATTTTATACCTATAAATACTAATATACAAGTAATATTGCATTTCTTGGGCAAGTCACGATGCATTATATAATGAAATAAAGTATGTGATATCTCATTGTTAGAAACAATTAGGGAAACTGAAAACTGTAGCATTTTAATAAAATGATAATTATAGTCTTTTTTCAGGAACTATTTTTGGCATCAAAGATTTTATTCTACAATTATCCTTTAATGTTATTTTCTGTTCATTGGACACAAAGACAATAAAAAACTTAAATAACCACATGAAGCTGCTGAGCCAAGGAACAAAATTCACTATATTTATTGTACCTTCATTTTGTCATCATTGAAAAAAACTGTCGGCTGTCTGCCAAATTTCTTTTTGTTCATAAAAAGTATAAAACAAAACAAATAGGAAAACACTGAAATAACCACAAAGATATTGAGTCATGAAATAAAATACACTTTCAATATTGAAAAAAACTATTTTTATCAGAGATATTTATATAATAAATCTTAACATTTTATCACTGATATTAAATCTTAACATTTAAAATTTTATTTTTAAGCATTTAAAAAAGCCTGAAAAAGAGAAATATTTAGAGAATTGTAAGAGGTCTAAAGCAACATAATATCAGTTAGTTTTGAATAATTTAAGTATGTCTAATTAAGAACCGTAATTTGTTTTCATGCATAAAAGAAAGAAATGAAATAACCACATGAAGATGTCTAGTAAAGAAACACAATTCACTTTGTATATTTATTGCAACTCTATTTGCACCCGAGATATCCTAATCTGAAATATTGATTTGTTGGCTGTCTACCAAATTCAGGGTTATTCATAAATATTCTTTATTGTACACATTATAAATTTACCAGTGAACATTACATCACAAAGAATTACAATATTAAGCACACAAACTTCGGGAATTATCTGTATGTAATTTCACCTTAGTATTGTGGTACTGTTAAAAGTAAAATGTACTTTTGCAAATGTCAGCATTGTTCATGCAAAACACTATGACCTTCCAATACATATCAACATACTTTGATAAATATTTACAGCTCTTGAAATGTTGTAAGACTAAGGTGTAACTTAAAAACTGTCTACATAGCAGCATTGCATACGGTAATCTATTGTATAGGGTAAGATCGCTGGACCATTAGAAAAAATTATAAAGCGTCCCTTTCACTTTGCTGCCAACATAGAGTAAGTTATTGGCGACATGTGCTAGGGGTAAATTATTTTTACTTATGACAATTGGATATCAGCAAAATTCTATACTTATTTTGGAGATACGTACGCATGAATCTAAATGCACCATAAAGAAACAGTTAGAAACTTACCTTCGGACAGTTAACTGATACTTGTAAACGTGTTTAAGCATACGTGCAAATATTTAAAATACTAACAAATATACATGAACAGAATACTAACACTTAGCAAAGTTGTTTAAAGTATAAATGTTAAATAAAATTAATCCAAAACTAAAGTTATTGAAAAGGAAACACCAGGAGTTCGTTGTACGCAATCATAAACTAACGATCAAATTTTTTCGAAATCACCACAATGTAGTATATGGGTGTATAGTGGATGTTGTCTATGGGTTAATTTCGATAAAAAAATTCTACTGTATGTTTCGTCTAATTGCTGATAAAATCGCTGCAGTTTTATCAACTTGAAGGTAAAATGACTACAAATATGAATTATATATACAAATGGACTATTTGGAACACGAAGCTACTTGTTCCACATTTATGTATAAAGAATTCTATATCATTTGATATAAAATAGTACCGAAATATTTTATATCACCATATATCATCATCATCGGCCCCTATCGGTCCACTGCCGGACATAGGTCTCTTTCAATGAACGCTAAGACGGCCGATCTCCTACTACTCTCATCCATGCCGTAGTAACTACTGCACGGAGATCATCTTCCCACCTGGCGAACGGTCGACCAACACTTCGTTTTACTATACTTCTACTCCAGAACATTCCCTTGAGCCTTTTACCATCTGATCTTGTGTGTGACCAGCCCATTACCCTTTCAGTGACCTTAATCTTCGCATTATATCGGAAACTTTAGCTCCCTGCCTTATCACTTCGTTGCGAATCCTTTTGGATAAAGAAACATCCAACATTTTACGTTAAATAGCCCGCTGAGCTACCGAAAACTTGTGGACCAGTTCTAAATTAAGAGGCCATGTTTAGGCCACGTAAGTCACCACAGGGAGAACGCACAAGTTGAAGACTTCTGTTTTCAAGGTCTGCGGTAAAGGCGACGTGAGAATGCGGCGAATCAAGTAGTAGAGAGCTATATGTAAATAATTAGCTTGTAAAAGCAATTAAATCATTGCTAAAGTAAATTTCTAGCACAAGATAATTACTATGATAATAATGGTTTCAACATATTTTGTTATTTCCAGAGATTGCTTGAACATTTTAAAATTAATTCAGACTATCTGCAAAACATTTGATGCATATCATTTTTATATTCAAATCTAAGGAAATTTTATAATTGTTCTTTTATATGTTGTGTAATTTTAATGGTAATAGTATAAGTAGTAAAGTAATAGTATTTTGTTGTTGTTTAAGTTCATATTGAGTTAAAAACTTAAATAATATTTTCAATGTTGAAAGGTCAAGAAGGAAGAAAATTGCGAAATTTTTACGTCAAATTTATAAAACAACCATAGAACAAAACCACCAATAAGGACGAAGCTGTCAAATGTCAATACAGCAATAATGTCAAGTTCACTTGCACGTGTTTACTGTTTTTAATGTTTGGAATTTCGTTTTTCTCATTAAAGTTAGACTTTACTAAAGAAATATACTCCTAGAAGCCATGGACAGTGTTGATATAGATAAAATCCTCAATGGCTTTAATGTTCTCACAGAGAAACCGGTAAAAATTCTACCAATACAAAATGACTTGAAATATGATTTTAAAAACTTAGTCAAAACGCTCTATGATTACACAAAATCAGAAGAAAAGGGAAGTAAGTCAAGCAAAAATCAGGCGCTGGAAGAAATGATTGTAAATGACTTCGACGAAGAACAGATTTGGCAACAGATTGAACTACAAAATACTGAGCGTTGGGACCAGTTCACTTGGGATGTCGCAAACTGTATATCAAACAAAAACGATTTATCTTTTCCTATAAAATTTCCAGAAGAGAAGTCTAATGATGAGTCAATTTCCGATACGAACATGTCAGATAATTATTCTGATCATGAAACGGCAGATCACATTATGGTTGAAGGCGAAAAACCTAAAGCCAAGAAGAATATAAAAGAAATGAAACCAAACAAAACAAAGTCATCAATTGTTGATGATCAATTTTTCAAGCTGAATGATATGGAAAACTTTTTACTGAATGAAGAAAAAATGTTAGATAAAGGTAAGAAAGATAATGATGAGGATGATGAAGACTCCATTGATCTATTTGAAGATAATCATGACGAGGATTCAGAGGTGGAAGGAAAAATGATGTACTCAGATTTTTTCTGTGAAGATGGAGATCAATACCAGAATGAAACGGATGAATATTCACAGGATGATGATGAGGATAAAAAAGAAGAGGTAAATGAAACGGTTCAAATGGTAAAACCTTCAGAGAAGAAGGTATGTTTCCTTCAACCAGATTCTGGAAGTGAATCAGATGATAGCGAGACCATTAGTAAAGAGGAAAGGAAGATAGAACCGAAAAGTAATGGAAAAATTGAAAGTGATGAGCCAAAATCAGAATTTGAACTTCGTCAACAACGGCTTCAGCAAACCATATCTAGGTTAGAAGATAAAGCTTTAAAAGATGCTCCTTGGCAGTTAAAAGGTGAGGTGGATGCTAAGAAAAGGCCTGAAAATTCATTACTCCAGGAAGTTTTAGACTTCGATCTTACAACTAGGCCTCCTCCTATTATAACTGAACAAACTACAGTGACACTAGAAGGGTTAATAAAACAGAGAGTAAAAGATAAAGCTTGGGATGATGTGGTGAGGAAGGAAAAGCCAGTTGATGATCAACTGAGCTTTAAAAAGACTGCTGTATTGGACCAATCAAAGAGTAAAATGAGTCTGGCTCAAGTGTATGAAGCAGAATATTTAAAACAAAAACAAGAACAATCTGGTGAAGTCGATCAAGAGGAACCCGAAAGTCATAAGGAAATTCGAGACGCAATGAGTAAACTCTTCTCGAAACTTGATGCTCTGTCTCATTATCATTATACACCAAAACCACCACAAGCAGAAGTTAAAATTGTAAGTAACACACCAGCTATATCAATGGAAGAAGTAGCACCAGTAGCAACAAGCGATGCTGCACTATTGGCACCGGAGGAAATAAAACGAAAACAAAAAGGAGATATGATGAGCAAAGATGAAAGAACTAAAACAGATAAGAACAGGGAAAGAAGAAAGAAAAAGAAGTTGCAAAGGCAAAAGGGCAATATAGCTAAAGTAACAGACCACAGGAATACTAAGAAAGGTGTTGAAGCGAATGAAAAGTCATTGAAAACATCAAAAGCATTTTTCCAACAACTTAACGATGAAACAACTAGTTTAATTAAAAGTAAAAACAAAAAACATGCTAGTAAATGACAATAAATTGTAGATAACGGCAGTCTAATTTTTGTCTCATTTAATTATTTCACATCATTGCGATAGACATTCTGATAGGAGTAAGTGTAATAAATAGTTAATGCTTACATTAGTTACTAGTATGTTTAGTTAGCTTTTAGTGTCTATAGCACACCCATAAACATTAAACGTCTCTGATGAATAATCTGCTTAAATTATTATTGCTTTTGTGTAGACCAAAAATATGTTTGTACTACTGTAATAGTATATACCTACTCTGATGTGTACAATTCATTCGGAATTATTGTGTTGTTCAATGTAAACAGTAAAGTAGGTATTTTTTATAAACATTGTAAGAGGTAGTGCCATGCTGGATAGCAGCGAAATTGGGCCGACACGACCGGGGACGTACCTCTCGCTCACATGATAACGGCGTAAAGTAGATATCCTCGGTTTTCGAGTTTCATGCGGTTTGTGAGTGCGTGGCCCATTGCGTGTAGAAGGAAAGTAGGGTAACGCATCTGCATAGTAATAATACGGATGTTCATAGGTGTCGACCGGTCGTAAAAGGGTTCCGATTTTTCGTTTGCCCCCTACAATAAAGGAGACAACGAGCAGTTGAAGTTCTTTGATGATTAGTGACGCCCTTAACAATTTGTATGATTTTTATGCAGATGCGTTGACCTTTAGATAATTGAATGGTTAGCTCAGAGAAAGTGCTGTCAATTAATTTAATGTTACACGGTGTACTGTGTCCTTCCTAAACAAAATGAGGACCGACATACAAGCTGTGCCTTTGTCTGAAACCGTCGGGAGTCGGTGGGGTTTGACACGGATCCCGGGGGGAGGAGATAATTAGAGGAAACCAATTAATTTTGTTGCAAATGGGCGAAAACAAAACTTCTATATGATTGAAGGTTAAATGTTTATTAACAAGAGGTAACTTAAAATAGGTAAGTTTAAAACGCATGTATTTTTTAATAAATTGTGTAGTTAGTTATGAATCTTATCGTGTACGTTACTGTCAGCAGCTATAACTTTTTGCATTTATTTTGTAGGTTCCCTATATCAAAAGGAAAACTGAAGCCTTAAAACATCGCTCTGTAGTCTGTATGCCAAAATTCCGATATCTCAGGATCGCGTGAAATGACCAAAACTTACATATTTGACATTTATGGTTTGTTTTAGATTAGAGCACGCGGATTAATGAGGTTCTTTGTCATAAAAACGTAAAATATTCCTGAATCCTCCTATAAAAATATGCGAATTGGATCTAATGTAAGCTGGCTACGGTTGATAGGCAAAACCACGTATAGTCGGAACCAAAAAAAAAAGAGGGAATCAGATCCGCCTAAGAATAATATTATATTTCTGTTTCAAGTTTCTATAAATTTGTATCGTATATTAAGTTGAATTCTATATATATATATATTTTAATTTCCCTATCTGTAGTTTAACAGTCGTTATAGGTTTTCTGAACCTAACTAGAAACGGGTTACGAACGGTTTCGAAGAGTTCCTTTTGTTATGTGCAGAAAAATAAAGAGGATCCTTGATTGAAATTTATCTAAAAAAATAAAGTAAGTTGCTGTCAAAGCTCGTGCCGGTACAATCGGCTGCAAAGCAGCTTGGCACTACCATTTTCGTAAATCTCTACCTAGTTACCACTAGAGCAAGAGGCGGTCTATCATGAAACATAATAATTATAATATAACATATAAAATATATCAAATAGCTACTATTAAACCAACAATGCCATATTAATTATATGGATGTGGTAAATTGGCGGCAGTTTTCGTGTCTCTGGCAGTTAGCGTGGGAAGTTACGTAATGAGGCACTTACTTTTTAGTTTTAGGGGTTCCAGTTAAATGCCTATCTACTTGCACGGAACAATTTTACATATGGATAATTTCAGATGCAAATAACAATTAAAGATGCATTAGTATTATTTAAATCGTTGTGTGCAGTGTCGTCTGCCGTATGGATGTTAAGAGCGTGCCCCTGAATCGAAGCAGCCCGAAACGAGCCCATTTTGGTGTCATTTACAACTAAAAGTGCAATTCAAATAGTGTAGTTTATTTTAGTAAGATATTTTTGTTCACTTTGTTATATTTGGAATTTATGGAATTGTTGTACCCTTCATCAATACCATGATCAGCCTTCATCCTCTTACTTGGAACATATGAGTCCTAATTAACACCGAGACGACAAACCTCCAGGTTATCGCGTCCAGATATGGATTGGATAAACCGTTACAGGGTTGGAAAAAACAAAAACCAGTGTTCGAAATTAAAAATATCAAAGCGCCTGAGAGAAAAAATGCAATCAACTGCAGGTGCATATTGCGCTGAAGCAAATATCAGGCGGTTTCGTTTTGCCAGTGAGGTTTATCAAACAAATAAAATGAAATGATTTCATTGTTTTGGAGAGGTACTTCAATTTGTAAAGGCTTAAAGTTAAAATAATAAAATAATTAGCTTCGTTTATGTATTGCGGCGATATCAAACTAAAATATAATAAGTTAAAATTTCAATAATTTAAATAATAGACAATAAGTATTTATTACTTACCTCTAGCATTATTTATCTATATGTATATAGGCAATAAACCTATATGGAAAGCCATTTTTGTACGATTTAACTAGGCGCTCAATACCAAATGTCGTAAAGTTTAAAACATATAATATAATACATAAAATGCAGCGGATTTTGAGAAAGTTACATTATTTCTTACAAAATATATTGTATTTAGCATGCGGTCCTGTATAAATACCGGCTTATAAAGAAGTTGCGTGTGGGTGTGTGTATTTATGCGAGTTTTAAGTGTGGTAGATAATATAAAGTATGGCGATACCGACGCGGTTGCAATGTCAGCCGCGACGCGCCGCTACGTCACATATTTATAATTTGCACAATTACCACCCTCTAGAACAGCTTAGTGCATTCTATAGCGACTGGAAGTGTCAACGAATTATTAAATATACCGGCTAAGAGCGAGTAAGATTCGCCTTTGAAGGGTGTCGTAGCAGAAAACCAAAAAAATCACACACCTTTAATGACCATATCCATTTTGTTCAAATCAATTTTCGTTGGAAATAAAAATTTTCGTCTCTGTAGTTTAAAAGTTAAAGAGAGGTTTCGCTTTTTACCATTTTAGAAGCAAATATGTAGCAAAGTATTAGTACAATAAAAAGCTTTCTTATGAACTTTCTCCATATCATTAAGAAAAAGTATTGATACGCATGGCCTCTCGAACTCCTTTTTTACCCCTCAGTTACATGTATGGTGTGCATGAGTATAATATTTATTTTTCAAAATCATAATACACTATTTTGTAGTGGTTCATTAAGTACATCTACCTTGAAAAATTACATCGGCCATAATCTTTAACTAAAACGTCTATGACATATGGACGGACAGACTGACATGATGAAACCATAAGCGTTACGTTTTTCGCCATTTGGCTACAGTACCTTTAAAAATACGACCCTAAAAAATACCTTTTTGCTACAAGAGAAATGAAAACATGCAAAGAACAGAACATCAAAATGTAGCACTGCCACGTTGGCGTAGCATTGCCACGCTAACGTAGTACCTACGTTCACCTCAGCTGACCTCTTTTGTCGTACGTCTAAAGAGGTTAGTGCCTTCGCTGCATTGTAGCTGAATCGGGCCGGTACAATCAGAGAGATACCCGTCACTCACCGTGTCTCATGGCGTTTGTGAGTGACCGATGGCCCAGTAATTGGGTTAAAGGAGGATAACGCATCTGCACTGTCATTAACTGTGGTATAGGCTTTTCTGTGGTCACCAAATGGCTTCGGATTCTCATTTGTCCCTCTATGCTATAAAGTTTAGACACTCATGTCACATCCAGGTGTCATAGAGCTGCGAGCAGCCTCGGCGGGTCTGTGAGCAGACAAATAAATTCAGGCGCGCGATAAGCCGCGCATAAATCAGCTGCGCGGGCCGCGAGAGAAAAAACAGCGGGAGCTTCTGCAGATAAGTGTTAATTTGTGATTCGAATGTTGACTGATGGACAGTACGCGTCAGTGACTAAAGTGTAACTGCAGATGCAGACGCTATAGACGTACCGTCAAGACCGTGTCCTGCAGTTTAACCCGCCTAAATCTTGGATCGGAGTAAAAAGATGGACTCTACTTAACGACTTCTGCATTACCGCATAGTTACTATGCTGTTGCGTTGCCTTTCTTTCTTCTTCCTCCCCCTGTGGGTCACCGAAATGCGACGCCGGAGATGTCACTGACGCTGGTGTCATGTGAGCGGAAAGTAGCCCCCCGGACGTATCGGCTTAATTTCGCTGGAATGCAGCATGGCACTCCCTATTCTGTACCTATACGGAAAGAAAAACGGGAACTGATGGTATCCCTACGGCAATGGTCCCATGAACAACCACGTTTGGGACGCGTTTCTCACAGACAGCTCAAAATGTTATGGCAAAAAAGCACGGAGCGTGCTTCTGCTGATCCCTTTTTATAGCATAGAAGGCCAACGAGAAGTCGGGCCGCTTGTAAGTAAATGACCACCAACGCCCATAGACATCCACATCACCAGATGACTCGCTGACGCGTTGCCGGCCTTTCAGAGATAAATATGCTCTTTTCTGGAAGGTCCCTAAGTCGTATCGGTCCGGGTATACCGAAGGGGGTAGCTGATTCCATTAAGAAGTAGTGGTGGGAAAAATTGCGCTTAAAACGCACGTTAGAGGACTTCGGAACATCGGAGTTCTTTCGGTGTAATTTTAAATTTCGATAAGAAGTCCTGTAATGAAATTCAGGTGTAGGTCTCCGGTGCTTTCATCCGCAGAACAATAAATACCACCGGGTTGAAGCATGAGTGGGAGGCAGATCACAGCCTTATGGAAAGCCAGCATTGACAGGCTTTATTAGGTCAGAACATAGACCATCAACATCGACCTTAATGCTCCGATCTGTCAAAACATCGGGCAATCCAGTCGCATAATTTCACGGGAATCCCAAAAGCCGGAAGTTTGGAAAAAAGCTTTGTGCCAAATCATAGGCTTTTGCTATATCCACATTAACCACCAACGCCTCCATCTATGCGTTAGGTAAATTAGGAGGTCTCCAGCCAACCAACCGTGACGTAAACAATGCTGTTAGTCACTAGGTCACTACGATTGGTGTATTTCATCGTGCCCACTCGACTTATGGATGTCTAAGGTAAGGAGTGTTTTCCGCACTGTGCTCTGTCGTATCTCTATGTCCGGCACAGAGAAATCACAATGAGAGAGTGTAGGCGGTGGAGTTCCTTGGCCATTCAGAGTCGAGTTGGATGCAAAAAGACAGCCCAGAAGATCCGCTTTCTCTTTTGCATCATAAGCCAAAGAGTCGACACACCTACGCAGGGATTGTAAGGATGGCTGACCAACGTTTCCTAGAAAAGCCTCGGCGAGAGACCAAAAGGAAGGCGGACAAGCTGCTCGCTAACTTTGCCTATATGCTCCCACTTTGCTTTGGCGATAACACTTTCTTAATGCACTGGTATTTATATCCTGACTAGTTGCAGCTATTACCCAGGTCCGGTAGTATTATTTCTTACGGCGTAGCACCGACCGACAGGCGCGGCCATACTAAGACTGGGACTGGTCGCCAATTAATGAATTTTATATAAATTACAATCGGCGAAAACACGATAGTATTGTGAGGGTGACACCGTATAGCATAGCTGGTCTATTATACAATAAAATTAACAATTTTTTCGGAGGGACCTAATACTGATTGGCGGTGCTTGTCCAGCCTTAACAGTTCGAATGACTACGGAACACTTTTTTGTCTTCAGTTTTAGGTGCAACCGACGTGTTTGTATGAAGAGAGTAAGGAATGTTGAGGAGGCGAGGCATTTGTGTAAGGATCGTGACATGTGGCACTCCTTTATACGCCTACACCATTAGGGAGCTGGTGTGAAGATGTGTTGTTGTTCTACAAAGCTTCATGATCTCAGTAATGTATTCATGTATGCCTTTATGGGTGACGAAAAACCTAATAAACAACGCCAGAAAAAGTGGTTCCAATTTATATATATGTATTCATAGCCTATGTCTAGTGCTCTAGCACTAGACATAGGCCATTCCAATTACTGGCAAAATGGCCCAAGCTATAGACAATAGACCATTTTTCTAGTAGTGGCGTAGTTAGGACTTAATATAGCAACACATTTCCTTCGTTCTGAATTCTAAAAGCCGATAACTAAGTCAAATATTAAAAGATATTCGAGCGTATCCCACATTTTAAGCCGCTCTGGGCATTTTTAAGGCGTTATATTTAAGATGGCGACATGGTAAGCATAAGAAAATTGCAATTTGCCTGCGAATATTAAAATGCGCCCGGAGAATTTGTGAATATTGGATAGGAATTTATATTACGTGTAACCTCGCGGATAGCTTCTTGCTACAGACCGCAGGGGATGTAGTCATCTGTGTTTATATAGTGCACCTAAGGTGGGCAAACTGGCACGATTGACACCTACATGCATCCATACAATGATTATGCATATAAGAGTTGCCTATTTTCATCCCATGCCCCCATTGGTCCCCCGGATAAATCATACGAAACGCAACATACGCTAACAGTATTAATTCACTTACTCTGTTCAATTTCAAAATATTTTTAGGCATCTGTACCCCTCTGTACCCCAAAGAATAGAAAGAGGAGTCTGTTACTAAGACACATCCACTACCTCTCTGTCTGTCCGTTTGTTTATCACAGGCTGTATATCATGAACTCATTAATTATAATCATATAATTGTAAAAAAACTGTTATAAATTTAATGTGCGTTTCACACAAATTATATGCAGGCAACCGCAAAAATTAGTTTATGAACTAATATAATTAAGTTGTTCTGCTCACCCTCGTTAGTACGGAACCCTCGGTATGCCAGTTCGACGCGCACTTGTTCGGTTTTTACCCTAAACATTTAGTCCATGTGAAGTTAGTCGCATTACACTCTGCTACATCTGCGACCACAACGTAGCAATGCTACGTGAGTGTAGCACTGCTACGTAAGTGTAGAAAACGATATGGATAAATAAATAATAATTTAATTATGGGAATACGAATACACTTACAAGGAAAGCTATATATAATTTTATACATACAATAATCTAAACAAATGCTATTTACCATTGAGAATAACAACAATAAGAAAAAAAAAAGTCTCACAAAACGTGATATCATCAGCTTCAGTTAGGGTAGGAATGCAACTTAACCCTAACACCGATTTTAAGGAAATCAAAACAACAGCTGCCGCCAAAACAAAATAAAATAGTTCTATTTTATATTGTTTTGACGGCAGCGGGCGGCAATTACAACACAACAAGGATTTTACACCTCTACACCGTGCACACGAGTAATAAAGAAAATTAATAACTGCACACAACTACACTAATCACATAAAATTCGCATCGCATATATATATATATATATATATATATATATACATATACATATCATCATATATAGTACATCCTTTGGCACAGTTTTGCCAAGCTCAGAAAAGCAAAAGGCAATAACCGCACTTACAACATAAATCAGTAAGACCACAATTTCAAAACATCAAATCCGTCATAATGTAATTAAATAATTCTATAACCTCCGTAGAATTCATAAATAGTCATACTTTAACTGTTATACTCTCAGAAAACGGTTACTACTGTTAAAATAGTAGGGTGTTCCCTAACACTGCTTTGGGATTACGAGGAGATGTCGGTTTGATCTACGTTTTATAACGAATTTATAACGGGGAGTGTTCCAAGGAATTCTTCGGGTTAGTATAATACGCCGGAGTCTCATTTCACGCTGATTATTTTATATACGGGATTCATGATTCTGAGTTCCATCGTCACCACCGCGATGTCCCTAAGCCAATAACAGTGTGTTTTAGGTGCAGTTTTTTACCTCACACTCTATTAATGAGGAATCAGCTGCCCGCCTCGGCGTTTCCGAGCCGATGCTACTAAGATTCTTGATGAAAACAAAGCCAATAACAGTGTGTTTTAGGTGCAGTTTTTTATCCCACACTCTATTAATGATGAATCAGCTGCCCGCCTCGGCGTTTCCGAGCCAACTAAGATTCTTCAAGAAAACAGGTTTCTCTTATGTCAAAGGCTAGTAACACGCTTGCTAAGTGCAAGACATTGAATCTAGAACTTAACGTCGCTCGCCCCAGTTAGCCTTGTAGTCTACATATTTTGTCTCGTGATTTTAATTTAAAAGTTTGTCTTGCATCGTGGTTTCATAAAACCTTGGTCTTTTTATCACAAGTGCACTTCTATTCAGTCGAAGCTCTGCGCCGTAACATTATCTTTTGATGTAACGGTGCAGTGTGAAGTTAGCAATTTGGTTTATACCCACGTGGCGAACGCCCTGACCGTATCGGATCTCAAAGCTCATCATCATTACTGCGTTCATCTCGGACTTTTTCTGATGTTTTTTCATGTAGTTTAAGGGGACAAGTGAGCAATTGGAGCTTTTCGATGACTACCGACACCCATAGATTTCCGAATAATTGCTATGCAGATCGGTTGCTCTCATTCTGTCCTCCACTCCACTGGGTTAAACTCAAAAATTACAATTGTGGTCGTATACTAAGAGAAAAGAAGAGTTAAGAGTTAGACAGTAAGAGCCAATAAGAGTTATCCTTATCTAATACTTTCTCAGCTTTACGCGAATGTTACACATTGTAATAGAAGTAGTTTAATGGACTTAATCGCGGTTTATGACGTATTTTCCGATCCCGACGTTTCAGACGCTTTACAGTTCATGGTAACTTTTTTTCACTCGGTGGACTGAGGTAACAAATGCCCTGTCGCCATAGTTTATTAAAAGTACCCGAAGATTTTATATAGTTAATTACTTGTTCCGATTAACGCAGAAAGCGCTTATTGCATCATGCAGCTGTGAAAGCAAACTTCACAGCTTCTGAAGGGTCGAGATAGTAAAATACTTAATAAACCGCGTAAAAATCCGTTACAGTGGATTTATTATAATTATCCAAATCTTTTAGCAAGGACTCAGTATAAATTTGTGGTGTCACAACCGTTGTAAAGGGGGTAGACTGTTATTGTTTGATGCGTAAAGTAGTTTTCTTAACTTCATATAGTGCGTTCTAAGTTATTTTATCACTCGTTATATCATTAGGGTGATGGGGTAATATTATTACAATATTTTATTGCGCCACACAGACCTGCACGAATTATATTATTTAATAATTACATATGCGACAAAACTAAAATATCCAAAGTAAATAAAAATCAAATTGAAGATTTTGATTATAAAAAGAAAACCATTATAACGGAAAAAATAATGCTGCACATTCTTTGGAATAAGCGAAATTGGTGGTTATGCATAAATACTAGTGATCGCCCACAGATCGAAATTCGATTGAAGCTTTTCGTAAAAAATAATTTAAAAAATTTAAAAACCCGTAGCTTTACAAACATTTCTTTATAACAGGTCTGCTGGAAGAGGTTCCTGTGTGGAATAAGTACCTAATCTTGTGGATTGTTGTTTCTCGTGAAATAAGTTTTTTGTCTATATATTCTGTGAATGACTTCTGAATAAATAAATAAAGGTCCAAACATGTCATAATTATCAGCCCTTATCGGTCCATTCCTGTACATAACCCTCCTTCAATGAACACCAAGACGATCGATCTC
This sequence comes from Eumaeus atala, assembly GCA_017140195.1. Taxonomy (NCBI): domain Eukaryota; kingdom Metazoa; phylum Arthropoda; class Insecta; order Lepidoptera; family Lycaenidae; genus Eumaeus; species Eumaeus atala. The sequence continues at coordinate 1,873,398 of JAFELO010000188.1, read as the reverse complement.
CTGCTACTTGCATTGCATTCATATATTCATACATTTGTACACAAAGCGATGGTGTTTTTTTCACTAATTAATATATCTATTTAATTACTAGAATATTACATTTATTAATATGTACACTTAAATAATAGAAGAAAGTAGGAAAGGATTTTAGACGATTTTCTAATTCATCAGCTAAAATATGCTCTTTCTTTTTTTCCGACCTAAACTTATGCTGTGGACGCGAAGGGGAGCCCAATACAGTTTCATCGGATTGCTACGAGTGTTCGTCTGAGCGATGAGGTTTCGGGTCGAAAGAGGGACCGACCCCCTCTCCCGTAGATGGGTGAGAGATGCATCCCGATATGAGAGTGTTTGTAACAGCTAATTTGACTATTATTACTGTGGCTAGAGATGTCCCTGCTCCCCCGAATCTGACATCTGGGGCAGCTCGCGCGCGGTAGCTAAAATAGCCTCGGTGTAGACGTGAACGTTTGGCTCATGGAGAGGAGCATGGCTGAGATGACGCACGTTGAGAACTGAAGTTGTCATTTTAAATCATTAAAATTATTGACGTAAACTTAATTATATCATTGACAATATAATAACTCAACATTTTTTTTATCGAGGAAACATAGAACCGCATCCTTAAACAACTAGCATTCGGTGCATCCTACTGACTACCGACGCCCATAAACAGCGAACACTTCCATCTAACCTCCTCCAACGGAATATATAGCATAGCTACAAAGGTGGAAGTAGTGGAGAGTAGGCGTGGTATTACCAACGCCAACAAACATCCACAATATTGTTATGCATAAAAGGTCTGCCCTCCACTCAACGGGATACTCACACACACCGAAACGCGACAGGGTAGCTGTTATTTTGCGGCAGTATCATGAGAGCGAGAGGTGTATCCCGACTCGTGCTCAATTCGAGTGTAACACATTACACGCTACTTACAGATGGACAGCACGTTTCTCTAGGATCCACACCGCCTGCGGATAATATTTCCTAACCATTAAAAAATCATCTTCACCCCTTATGTTGGTAGTTTTTATACCAATAATTAAAAAATTAGCAATGAAAATGTTTAAATGTAGCCAATAATTTATAGCAATTTTCAAATAACCATAACCGATAGATAAGGGCCGTTCCCGAGCTATCGCGGCACATAAAGTCTGACAGTGAAATTAAAAAGACTAACTGCGGTATCGCCGCCTCGGGCTAGTTCGAACGCTTTTTTTATTTCCCCTCGTAATCAGTGGTGGTGTTTTTTGTGTAATAAACGAGCGATGTATTATTGTGTACTGTTACTGTACGTCCTTGATCGAGGTCCTTGCATAAGTCTTTTCACAGGTTACGATCGAAGTGTCAAGTAGCAATTGAGTACTTAAATCTTAACTAATACATAAATGACGTCATTAGATACAAATGAAAATGTCCATGAGGGTTCGACAGTTACTGAAACCCTCATTAGGATGTTTTACTAGACTAAAAAAAACATATATTTTTATCTTACTAACTCAATTTGAAGTAATATAATAAAGTATCGGCTTCTCAGGGACACTTCACAAAATAAGACAAAAAACAATCGATTTACAAAAAATATAAATTTCAGCCTCGTAAAAATGTAGGACAGAACAACGACTCTCGGGACAACTAGTTGTCAGAAAGCTTGCATCTCCTATCGTCTCCCTAAACCTGAAAGCACAAAAGTCTTTCGTAGTCATTCGAACTGATAAGGCTGGACAAGCGCCGCCAATCAGTAGTAGGTCCCTCCGAAAAAAAAAAATTGCATCTGCGACATAAGGTCTTTGACATTTTTCATACCTCTGGTTACATTATTGAAGTTCTAACAATGATCTACATCGTCTTAACAAGTATATACCTCTTCAGAGGTAATAAACAATTCTAATAGAAAATGTTCTTTCAAATCGGTCCAATAGTTTCGGACCCAATTCAATGCAATCAAATAAACTCAATTAAATGTTTCCTCTTTTTAATATTAGTGTGGATAAGTAAAATAATTCACACATCCTATTCCATTGTGGAAAGGGCGTAAAGGTATGATGTGATAATAAGTGAAGTGGACTTGACCCCGTAAGTAACTAAACTGGAAATACAATCAAGCAGTGTAATTGTAATTGTAAGAGGTAGTGCCATGCTGCACAGGAGGAGGTAGCGCCATGTATGGTGCATGACACTACATCCTCCTATGCAACGGAGTTGGGCCGGCGCGACCGGGGAAGTACCTCACGCTCACTTGATACCGCCATAAAGTGACGCCTACGGTGTCGCGTTCCGTGCGGTTTGTAAGTAGTCGGTGGCCCAGTGGGGGGGGGGGGAAGGTCTGCAACGCATCGACATAATTACGCCGATGTTCATGGGCGTCGCTAGTCGATGAAAGGATCCGATTGCTCGTTTCTTCCCCTGTACTATAAAAAAAAGTAATAAACTGATATATGAAAAAAAAAATAATTC
>JAFELO010000188.1:1828156-1870596 GCA_017140195.1 Eumaeus atala | reverse complement strand
GGTTACGACGGTCCCATCGTAACCTGCACGTAATTGTACACCGCCAACACAACAATCTCATCTTAACCTATAACTGCACAATATCCCGCCTGCCTCCGACACTGGAGTACTCAATATGCTCTGGAGACCACCCACACCGAAAGCTGGGAAATCTCTTAACCGTAGTAATGTTCGTTTTTTATACAGTTCCGGACACATACCATCAAAAAGTGACACTCGTCCTCCGTGATCCCGCACAGAATGGAATTAAAAAAAAAGACTAAAGTTGTAACCAGAAAAGGTAACGCATATGGCCCTCAGACGTATAAAATTTAACAATAAGAAAAATCTGGAAGGAAAGTATGAGATCGAACTTCGTAATTTACTCGCCAGATAACTTCTTAATAGACTAACTGGAACTCCAAGAGGTTGTTGCCATATTGCATGAAAATCAAGTCATTGCAAGGACCGCTATACTGTCGCGTTTCGTGCGATTTGTGAGTGCCGGCCAATTGGAAGTGAGGTGGAAAGTTGGGTATGATAATAATGCGGATAGTAGTAGTAGTCGTCAAAAGGCTCTGATTGCTCGTTTGCCTCTCTATACTAAGAAAACAAGCTGGTTTGCTTTTATGTTAAGATTTATATACGTACCAATCATATTTATACCAATTTTATATTAACTTCCTCGTTGTATTATGGTTATGATTAACAACACTTCGTGGAATCCAGGGTATGATTACCGGGTCGGACAACAACAACAACAAGCTGTGTTCAGATAATTAAATTTTATATTAACTTCCTCGTTGTATTATGGTTATGATTAACAACACTTCGTGGAATCCAGGGTTTGATTACCGGGTCGGACAACAACAACAACAAGCTGTGTTCAGATAATTAAATTTTATATTAACTTCCTCGTTGTATTATGGTTCTGATTAACAACACTTCGTGGAATCCAGGGTTTGATTACCGGGTCGGACAACAACAACAACAAGCTGTGTTCAGATAATTAAATTTGTAGTAACAGCCCGAAGTTCTGGCTATGATGATAATAGTTAAATTAACAAACACTCTCATGTGGGGATGCATCTTTCCCATCTGTCAGGAGAACGATCTGATGAAAATCTGTATTGGGCTGCTCTTCGTTCCATAGCATAGCATAGCATATATAGCATATTCGATCCGAAAAAGAAGTAGTAGGAAGTTAACGTTATTCTATGGAAGTGAGAGTTGGATATATCAGAAAATGTGGGAAAGTAGAATAAACGCGGTTGAGATGAGGTCGTTGCGAAAAATATGTCACGTACCCTCGCCGACCGCGTAAGCAATACTGAAGGGAGAGAGAGCTTGCTTGGGCACGAAAGAAAGTGTCGGTGTAAAATTGAAAAAGAGCATGCTCTCCGAGTTTGGGCTTGTGGAAAGAATGCCAGATAACAGGTTAAAAAACACACATACACTGCGAATGTGAAGGGATGTAGGTATCGGGCAAGGCCAAGACTGACTTACTTACTTACTTGTCCGAAGATAGTGACAAGAGTCTGCGCAACCGGCGTGTTTGGGAGAGATTAATGAATGCGGAAGAATCAAGTTAGGTATGTAGGAATCGTGATATGTGGCACTCCGTTCTCTCTGCTAATGGAAGCCATTAGTGAGCTGGCGTGAAGATCTGTTGTTCTTGTATGTTTGTGTTACACTCACGTACCTTGACATAAGCATGCTCACATAGTACCCTATGGCCCCACGCCTGATTCCTTTCTGGAATAAGAGAATAGAGAGTTACACAACCTAGTATATTATGCCCTAAATATACGGACTTTATAACTATGTGGTCCAGAGTTAAGCATAGACCCGGGCTACCGAATCACGGGCAGGGAGGTTTTTGAACTGATACTTCTTTTGGCGTGTCGGGCAACAATGAGATGCGCGCGCACAACGTCACGGGAAACCGACACCTTGTTAACTATAGTCAACACTTTAATTTTTCTATTGTTTCGCCAAGGAAGTATAAATTCTAACGCGTGTACATACACACACTTTTTTCAGTTTCTGATCTCTGTCCAGAGACAGAACGTTCGCGATGTTGCGCCTTCTTACCTCACAGAGCACGTAAAGCATACACCTAGGACGTATCGTCACCGGAGAGAAGTCAGGCGCAAGATCGCTACGACCTGCGCTTGATTTCTCTCTGGTCGCGTCAGGTTGCCGACCCACCGGTATAGGAGACTGAAGGAATGGAGAGAACCTGTGAAAACACTTGTGCAATAAAATATGTACAGTGCAGATGTCTCTTCTCGGCAGAGATGGCCGCTGTAGTCGAGTTCTAGGGCTACATTATAATGTTCGTAATTAACCCACACTCTTCAGAGAACACTCTTCGGACCCGACTCAATGCAAACAAAGAAACTCAACTAAATGTTTCCTCTTTTTAACATTACACACTAATGTTAAATAAGTAAAATAATTCACTCTGCCTATTCCATTATGGAAATGGCGTAAAGGAATATCATGTCCTGAGCAGTTGGCTACAATTTCTATAGCGATGGTCGGCTTAAAAGTGCGACTGGGAAACGTTGGAATGTTAAGGATGATGATGATTATAATTTATCACGCAGTTCCAGAATATTCTCAGAGTAGACTAAAGATGCACCGCATTAAACGCTGGAAATCAAATGCGCGCTTAAGCCGCTGCACACGAACACTCGAATAATTTAAACGGCGCACTGCTCGGCCTAATATAATATACGGCGCTGGATTTTGACTCTCTTAGTTGTGTTATATTAGATTTACTACTCTGTGATTATTTACAGTGTAACTACTTACAGAGACAAACTTATGACGTATTTGTAGTTGAATATAAACGGAACGTCTTTATGCCGCATTGCAGCAAAATTGCGCCGGCATGACTTGTTGGTCATGTACCGATACACGACACCGTCGCAAAGTTTAATGCATTTTGTGAGTTCCTGATGGACGGTTCGGTGATAGTAAACAAAGAGGGGAGGAATATATAATAATGAATGAAATACATTTATTGACGCTACGTAACTTTGCAGACTTTAGTATTTTATGTAAATTTCGGCTTCATCCTTCCAGGCGTTCGCGAGATAAATGTCTTCGCAGACCTACAAACACATAGACACACAGATGGATAAGAAAGTGATCCTATAAGAGTTCTGTCTTGTCTTTATGAGGTACCAAACCCTAAAAATTGTTACCGTGATTCCTGCCGACTCAGTTTTATGTCCCAAAATCAAGGCAGGAGAATAAACAAGACCAATCTGCTACGTCTCTCTACGTCAATCGCCTTTGCAACATCTGTCACGCCACCGTAGCATTTCTACTATATGTGCTGTATATTAAGTAATAGGCTACGTCGGCGTAGCAACTGAGTTCGATTGTCAACCCTACGTCAGATAGAGTAGGGAGTAGTACCGCAAAGTGTCCGTGTGGTCATAAATTTGTGAGAGATGACTGTAGCTTCGGCAGGAACTATATGCAATTGCTCCAAGACTTTGTTCTCAGCACTATCCGTCGGCAAAGCTATGAAAAAAATTACTTCACCTAATTCTGAAGTATGCAATAAAATTGAAGAAGTGCAACGATAGTGGATTGTGTCAAGAACAAAAATAAAAAGGGAGTCCCTGATTTTGTCGTTTCATTTTCTTGATGTCCTATAATAGCTCTAATCACTACATACCATTTTATCTAATCTAAAAGTGGTAGTGGTGAGAAGGTATTTTTATAAGGTACAATTTAATACGAATATCCAATCAGTGACTCTCTTTCACACATCTTTTTTAATATATGTAAAACATGTTTTCATATTTTTATAAGGTACGATGGAGTTGAGGTATATGTTTAGAAAACAAAAATTGCTTCAGAAAAATAAGGTTAAAATTTAAATGGAGCGCGTATTTGTAGTGTTTTTTCAAAACAGACCTAACAATTTTTAAGCATACTATTGCAATACTTTTGCCATTTGCGACGACCTATAAGTGTGAATAAGAATTTCGAAAACATTTATTCACAGAAATAAAAGATAAAATGAAAAGGTGCTCTTGCCACAGTAAAAGCAAAAAAAGGAAATCTCTCAGGTGGATCGCTGAAGAGATGAGAGCAGCCCTGCCATCGATTACTCAAAATTTAGACCGTCTTATTAGAATGCAGCGTACGTCTTCGAATATAGGCCTTTATCTTTTTTTTTTCCACTTCTGGCGGTCCTCTGCTACACGCATCCAATGGATCAGGATATCGTCTACCCATCTCTCGGGTTATCGTCCTCTGCGGTGTGGATGTGGGTGTGTGTGCATGTGCGTGAGTGCGTGCGTGCGTGCGTGCGTGCGTGCGTGCGTGCGTGCGTGCGTGCGTGCGTGCGTGCGTGCGTGCGTGCGTGCGTGCGTGCGTGCGTGCGTGCGTGTGTGTGTGTGTGTGTGTGTGTGTGTGTGTGTGTGTGTGTGTGTGTGTGTGTGTGTGTGTGCATGCGTGTGTTTGTGTGTGGGGGGATAGGGGTTATGCTCCTCATGTGGTGGCACGCCATTCCCAAAGACGTCTAACCCATCTACCGGCTCATTACAGCCATGTGGTGTTCACTTGCAGCACTCTATTTACTTAACCACTTGACCACATCTCTCACATTTACTTAACCACTTGACCACATCTCTCACATTTCTTTTATGCCGATGAAAGCTTAAGTTTAACGATTAATAATACTAAATATTATTCGGTTAATGTATATCGAATTAAAAATGTGCAGGAGGTTTCCCGAGTGGCCGCCCCGAACCGGAACACGAGTGTGGGGCGGCCTCCTATTCGGTGGACTGACAACTTAAACATAAGATGGCGGGGAGCCACTGTGGCTTGAGACCCATGGCGCTCTAAGGGGGAAGAGGGGGCCTATGTCCAGGAGTGGATGTCATCCGGCTGATGAGGATGTTGATCTCAATGAATTTTATCTATATAATACTAATCGTATTACCTACTTTAAAACTGATTTTTAATTTGTACACCTTCAAAATTTTTCATTTTCCTAGACGGACCTAGCACATAAAAATTTTACTCTAGTTTTGTCATCGTGTAGAAAATGTTCCTTTATATTACTTCTTGCTTGAGAATGAATGTAAATTGACGGGTCTGTGTAAAGTTAGTCTGTGCGACAAAACTGCGCCCGCCTTGCAATATGGGAGTTGCGCGTTACCCCCCTAATACTAATCAGGGCAAATAAATTATCAGTGTGTGCCTCTGGTGCAATTGTTCGGATCCGCGGAAGAACTGAACTTAATTGCTTTTTTGACCCCAAATGGGTTCTGTATACTATATTACTGGTTTTAATTAAGTTTGTCGTGTAGGGTTTAAGGCTGGTGCGACTTTATTGATGGTATAGTGGGTGAAGATAGTGGTAGGGCAATTGCAGCCAATTTGGGCTGGCACGAGCGGTGAGGTATCCCTCACTCACGTGTATTGTCAAAATCATAGCTATGTTGTCGCGCTTCGTGTGATTTGTGAGTTTCCGGCGGCCCATTCGAAGAGCAAAAAAGAAGGAGGGCGTGATATTAGTTCAAGCTAGTGTGATTCTGCGACCGGCGAGCTCTCGCTCGCATAATAGCGCAGAGTGACAGCTATGCTATGGCACTTCGAGTTTCTGTTGGTCCCATTGAAGAGGAACAAAGAAAGAAAAAATATTTATGATACATATTGCAACAGAGAAAATTATAAAGTAAATTAGGAACAGGTAAGATTCTACAAATGTGTCATAAGTTTGTCTCAGTTCAGTGTCGGTGATTTAAATCAGCACTGGAAGGAGGGCATTACATTTGCATAACAATAGTGCAGATATTTATGGGAGTCGGTAGGCACCAAAAGGCTCAAACTGTTCGTCTGCCTATACATACAGTATACAAAATGCACTGTCATGTGCGGTTGACGGGGTATCTTCTGACTGGGTAATGGGAAGTTTTATTGTATTGTGGAGTTAGTAGACAGCTTCAACCAACAGGTATGGCCTTGACCCACATTCATATAGCATACTAGAAGTGCTCCGCGGTTTCACACTAGTGAATGCTCTCACAAAAAGAATCGATACATAAATAGTGTTTTTTAATTATCCCAGATTGTATTGTGCAGTACTTAGCGACTAACCGAATCGACACTAACAAGCATCCGGACAGACCTCTGTCTATGAAGACGTGTAGTCTTACACTTGTCCCACCAATGGTCTACCAGGAACACGCACATCACACGTAACGCAAGGACATAGCTAACACTAAAGCAAGAGGTAGTGCCTTCGGAGCGGAATTGGGCCGGCACGACCGGGGAGGTACCTGTCGCTCTCTTGATAGCGCATTTCGTACGGGTTGTGAGTAGCCAGTGGCCCACTGGCGGGAGGGGAGGTGAAAAGGAGGGCAACGCATCGACATAGTAATTATGATGATGTTTATTGCCGCCGGTAGTTTTAGCAAGATTCCGATTGCTCGTTTGTCCCCTTACACTATAAAAAAATAACACTACGATGGTATCGTGTTAGCAAGAAGTACCTCCGCGGTTGTGCTAGCCATTTTTGTCAACATTTTTCAAAAGTTTATTTAACAATATCACTTATATAACAAAGTATTAATTAAGTAGTCATAGACGAAAATAATCTGCAATGTTACCTAAAAGCGTAAGACGTAAAAAATATTCGATTACAGTAAAAAAAACCGCCTAAATCGCTACGCCGATCCGCCCAAGATGTGTTTTTAACTCACACACTCTCCCACACACACACACACACACACACACACTACCGCCCCAGTGACATTTATAGACACGTCAGCTGAAAAACAACGGTAAAGGAATAGCGCATTTAACGCGTTACAATAAGAACCACACAATTACGTTGTAACTTCGATAAATTAGGATATTTCAAAAGTCGAATACAACACTTGAAATTTTTTATTGCTCTCTTTATATTGAGCTTTAAGAATATGTGTATAAGGTTAAAAATCAAAGATGGCGTCGTAAAAGATATGTCATGTCTATGTTCCGAATGCGAAAGAGCTTTCCGAGTTTTGCCGAGCGCGTACCGATCGGGTCCGAGCGGCGCCGAGACGCAGCGAGCGCCGCGAATGCATTACGACGTTCCGTCTTAGGGTCGACGATTAAGAAAATTTTTCTAATAAAAAAAAATGATCTCGTAATTAAAATGATAATTTTGTTTTTTATTCATTTTGATTAGTTTCTTGCCGTGATACTATGTAGAAGCATTATATTTTTTGCTTAACAAGCTATTTTTTGTAAGTAGTCGATCGATCCACGATCATAGGTGGATTTAAATCCCTTACCAAAGACATATAAGGTAATTTAAAGAAGTGTTAGAAGCTATAACCACTGTAGGCACATATTCCTACAAATTTTGTCAACATTAGAACATGAGCATACGAGTACAAGGTGAAAGTAATTATCAACCATAGCTTTATTAGCATTATTATAGTTCAGGGATGGATTAGGTTGGTAAAAAATATATTTATATCTACATAAATTTATTTTTACCAAGGATTACTGAAATGATCAAATACAGTAAAAAATTGACGACAGTTAATTATTTAACAATAGCACAAACATTTTATGGCAGGTAGAAAACCAGGCATTACTGTTTATTATTTCCACATTTGAAGAGGAACATTTTCGACTAGATTGTGTAACATTGACGATATTTTAAGTGATCGTTATCTCTTAATGAGACAAAGTCCAAACATTTCTATTAACTCAGTGTCTTTCTACTAAACACAGTTTCAATTTTTTTTTATTGAAATTTATTGTCGATACGAATCCACTTTTTATTATAACGTAGCAGATATAGACATTAACAAGTTATATGTAAATAATAAACACTAAACATCACTCGCTTCAGTTGGCCTTATAATATAGTATTTGGAGTAAAGTAAATGTAAGAGTTTATTTAATCTTGTAGGGCAAATACGTAGCATAAAATGCCTTCACAATAATGAGGGCAAAAATAATCGGAAAAACTGTCGTGTTCCAGCCCTATTGTTAGGGCGGAGGGGAGGAAAAGCGGCGGCGGGGCTCTGCACATCGCGCCAGTCGGACGCGGCGCGCCGCGTAGCACGCACGCCATGCGCGCCCTATAGCGTATTATGTTCCTCCCCGACCTCCCGCGAGCCTGCATGGTGGACGACGTAGCGACGTACCTCCAAGCGCCCTCCTCGGGACAGGTGGCTACAATATATTAACAACAACCCATATGTAATTAACAATGATCATATTAACAGATGTTGTGAGCTAATGTTCGCTTACCTAAGCCGCGTCAGCCGCCCGGGTATTTTCGGGTACGTACCCCGATTTCGCTATCGCACGTGATATCTTATTCTGCTTTCGTGTTCACGATCAAAGGTATTGAACAGAGGTACACGTGTTTATCTACCACAAAAACTGTAGAGCTAATACAAATAAAATTCAAATTTAAAAGTGGAACGCGTTCTGAAAAAAATAATATTTTTAACATATAAAAAACAAAGTTTGTAAACAGATCAATATACTCAAACAGCCTGCGGGTGCTATAGTTCAGACATGGTAAACTATACAACAAAAATGTAACGTAACGCCAGTGTTTTCATCGGAGTGATTTTGTTCTATTTAAAGTCGGCTCTACGTTCACTATACTTATCTTCAGTGGACATTAATATAACGTGTAAGCTTGATATATCAGTGCACTATTAATCTTTAATCGTAAAACTCTACGTCACAGTCTGGTGAAGTAATATTTTCTTCAAAAGAAATGTTTAAATTAAATTGTTAAATCACTCAAAAATCATTGCATAATGTGTAATAGGTACTCCAAAATCACATAGTTGTTACTAGATTCCACTTAAAATTCACAAAATTTATTTTATTTTCTACTGAAAATAACTACAACCAATATATTTTTTTTCTTAAAACGCCACGTGTTCCAAACATAATCTAACTCGGCCATTGGCAGCATAGATAATCACAATCTTTTTTTAATTTCAATATTCACATTCTGAATTCAAATGTCATCCTGTTAATGGGAAGCAAAATTTTTGTAAAACTCTTAAGGGGAAGATAGATAAATCGATATAGTTTCAACAAGATGTGAGTAAGCTAACTGCAGGGGAACTACGGCATCGCACCGCCCATTGCTATTCGTATCCGCAGTCGGGATGCTTTCCATTTCTTTTACAAATTGAAAAACAGAACTTGCTTGTAATGTTCTCTAGCGTAGTAGTGACTAAGTAATACTACTACTACTTAGTAATTTTCTATTCTAGAAAATTACTCAGTATTAATATAAAGTAGATGTTAAGCATTTATATATAAGATTTATAGTTATATATTTAGTTTATATTTAAATTTTATTTCATCAGTCAATTTATATTAATTAACTTGATTTAAATTTTCTATTATAATTTTAATATTGTAAAAGATGTCAAGACAAATAAAACAATCTTTATAAATATATAAAATGTCATGAATATCATGATAAATGATGTTATTTGTATGGAATCTGACAGTGACAATATTTGTTAAGGTGTCCTAGCTTTCTAATGTTAACGTCGAACGATTTTATTAAAAAATAAACATTTTTTTTTGTATGAAAAGTAAAAAGAGATACTATGTAGTATATACGTACAAGCTGCTCATTGATGATTTTGTTTATCCTACAAAAATGAAAGTTAAAAATAAGCCAATTGTATTGCGAAGTAATTGTATTCAAATATGATTATTTTTTTGTAATCTACTGCTAAATTAGGAAGGCAATAAATGTGATTGAGCGTGACTTATAACATCGTTGCAGTTTATGTCTAATCTGGTAGATAAATTTAATAATATATTTTATATTTATATAATATAATACATTTAATACTTATATAATATTTCCATAAGTACGATAGTTGTACGATTACGTATGAACGTAAATGGTAAGTTTAGAGCACGTCGTCTACGATATTAATAATGATGTGAGCATATTACTACTGTATGAGTAATGTGTTGAAACACACAATAATGATATCAAGGACGAAATTTAACTTATTAAAATAAAAAACATTAAAATATAATATTTTATAGAATATAGAGACATAGATCTCTACATCATACTTACGTTTTATAAGTATCAAAGAATGAGGGTATCCGGAAAATATGATTGTAAAATGTTTTTGCTTGAAAATGCTAAGTCTATTTGTTCGCTCCGCTGGGCACCAGGTAGTGTTTAGCTTATTCAGCTCAACAGAATCACTTGAGCAGAACAACTAGAATTTTAAGCTCTCAATTTGAAATTCTACCTTAAGAAAAGCTTTTGTGTTCTTTTCAAAATATTTTACAAGAATTCCATTTTTAAATTATATGTATTATTTCTTTTTTATTCCCGATTTTATGTTATACTAATCGCCATTATTTTATGGATTAGTTCTATGTTCTTTTTTATATTAATACATATAAAATGAACTTTAAGAGTTTTCTGCATTCGTCAGCGGAATTTCTGAATAGCAATGGTTAAGGCACAATAAGAAGATGCACAAACATTATATCAAAGGTATAATGTTTGTGCATCTATCACACACTAAGTTTACACGTTAGGTATTTGTAGAATACACATTTGACTTAGGTGGAACAATAAAAAAGTGTCAATGCTTTTACAAGAAACATGAAAAATCAAATTGATTATTTACAATGTATAAGAATTTAATATATCATTGATCCGGTTAATCCAGGATATAACCCCCCAAAATACCCGGCCGGCAGTCGCTAGCGGTACGCGCATCGGTGTTTTAAAAAATATACTCGATGTTTTCTATCCCCCCCGCCCCTCGTGTTGTTTTTTTCTCTTTCTATCACCTTTTCTTACCACTTCGGTGTTTGTATGTTTTCACTAACTGTTAATGTTGATAACCGTTGTAATCGAATAGTTATATATATATATAAGTTGCATGAAACATGGTACAAATTACAAATTATTATATTGTCTATATTATAAATTGGGAATTGTTTATTGAAACAAAAAAATCGTGGCCGTTAAATTCAGATTTAAAAAGCAATATCAAATTACTAACTATTACATATTAATATTATCACTTGTTTAGTGAATTTATTTACAATAAGTTATAATTGGAAATGAATACTGTTACTATATTTTTTAAAATTTAAATATTTTTAGCCAGTCAAATAAATAATTTCGAAAGTCTTAAGAATCTGCGCTATAAAGAATTCCAACAAAATTTTTCAGTTGCAGAATTTACAAGCACTTTTCCTGTTGCTGTACATCCACGTCTAATAATGTTACAATTTAATTGGCGCCATATTTAAAAGGTTACAATATTGAACAATATTTTTTTCTGAAGACCTATGTTCCGTGCAACAACTGTACATAATGTTTACATCTTTCAGTATTTTTATGTGACTAGATAAAATGTAAGTAATTTCCTATAACAACAATTAATTTATATTATCGTTTAAGCGTATGTGGGATACATGAATATCAATATAATCTTTCGATTGAAATCAAATCATTACAAGAATAATGTATTGCTTTTTTTCTAGTCATGTATACCTAGTTAATAATGTATATGTGCATGATTCCTGAATGCACTAAACCCCGAGCAAGAATGTTGCACGTATTTTTTAATGTTTTTTTTTTAATTTTTCCCAATTCCAAAGGCAAAGGAAAGTCCATTAGCGAATTGAATTCCGGTTTCCAATAATCCATATGGATTATATAAATCACGTAATCATACATCTGTGTAATTATGTAATTACACGCGCCAATTGCACAATTGTAGTATACTTAGCTCATAGATGCTGAATAAGCGGCTTTTCAAAAAAAATTGTTTGATTTGGTCTCATATAAGTTGTATTTAGGTATGAAGTCTGTTTCAGAATAAATAGTTGATATTTTAAATCATTTGAAAAACGTTTATTTTCTGTAAATAGATATTCAAACAAGCCTATTCAACTGTCGCGAATTTATATGGTTAAACATCGTAAACTCCAATACATAAATGACAAAACATGAAGTGACAAAAAATTTATAATGAAAAAAACGTTTTAGTTAAACTGTCAATTTACTTTTAACGTGAAATCTCGCTATTTTTTAACACCAAATAGAGAAAAATAAGAGATCTATTCTTATAAGTATTTCGCCATCCCTTGCCACTTCGTCAAGAGTCAAAAGTGAAATGTGCTCCATCGTGAGAAAATATCGCGAATACACTAGCTTCCATATCACAATTTTTTACGAGATAGGGGGCAAGTGAGCTGGGTAGTGAGTACAGCTGCCCATAGACATTTGCAAGATTGGGCGTCTTACAGACGCGTTGCCGTAATAAAAAGGAATAAGTATGCTCTTTTCCTGAAGACCTCTAAGTCGTGTTTTCGAAGATCACACCTACATAAAAGAACTATAGAAACTTTACCCTTTATTATATTACTAGGGATCCGCCCCGGCTTCGCGAGTGAACAACAGGGGCCAAATTATACACTATAAACTTCTTCGGGAATCGCTCTATTCAAGTGTAAAAACCGTAAAAAAATGCGCTTGAAAATCGATTTAGATTCAACAGACAGACAGCTTTTGGGGACATTGTTTTTATATATAAGAAACTGTATAGATTATAGGTTAATTTCAGTTAGAAAACGATCTTTATAAAATATATTTCTTGTATTAATTGTAGTATATTTGGTTTTCTAAAAGGTTTTACTTTTGAGACTTAAATAAATCTCATCGTTGCTTCTTGACATTAATAATGAGGAATGGCTTTCCGGTGATCTAATGGAGGGAGAGTAGGAGGGGACCATGTCTGTATACCATTATGTGTATGTCTGTGGTAGCCATCAAATGACTAAGGTAGACAAAGCCGTTAGGTAGACATTAAACCCCGTAAAGAACGAACAAAAAACAATAAAAGACTCGTGAAAAATTAAGTATAGTCTTTTCGGTGAGCTCGCGTCCTTTCCGATAACTGTCAGGAGTTTTTTTATAGCTTAGGACGGCACACGAGACGTAGTCTTTCGGTGACTACTGATATCCATTGAGAATCGAAAGAAAAAAGAAATACTATCGCGGTTTATTTAATTATCTAACTAGCCCGATGTTTCAGAAGCTTTACAGCAAACATGGTCACGTGGTCACGGCTGGGTGGTGATGGTAATTAAATGTACCGCGATAAGATCTGTAAAAGTGGTTTCATTGTAACGAAATAATGGCCACAATTGTAGGTACCACAAACACGACGATTGAACGTCCAAGATGACGCACACTTGTCGACGTGGCAAAAATATCCCTCCCTGACTATAGAACGCGGATATACAGAAGCTTTAACATAGATAGAGTGAGAAAGAGCCATACGTCGATATATCGACATCCTCCCTTGACACTACATCCTCCTATACAACGGAAGCGAGCCGGCACGACCGGGGAGGTACCTCTCGCTCACTTGATACCACCGTGTCACGTTTCGTGCGGTTTGTGAGTAGTCGGTGGTCCATTGGGGGGGTTATTGAAAGTGGGCAACGCGTCAGCATTGTAATTACGTGGATGTTCATGGGCGTCGGTAGTCGTAATAAGGTTCCGATTTCTCGTTTACCCCCATATTCTATTTTAAAAAATCTGTCTTAAGATAACCATTCTATAATGCCAGATTGTCTATGTTATTATTATAAAGAGGAAACATTTGATTGTTTGTTTGCATTGAAAAAGCTGCGCAAGTAATGGACATTACCAATGGTGAACATAGGCTATACAACATGCTCTAAAACGTTTTAATGATTATGAATCGTTATGTATTCTCCGACAATGTAACCAAAATGAGAAAAAAAAAACAATGTAGTGTACATTGATTTTTTTTTTCACATTTTGGTTTATTTATCTGGAGAAGTTATTGACAACGATATGTCTCAGCAGACGTTGTTCTGTCATAAATTTAATTTGTTGCCATTAACGTGTAATGTTTACTAGGCCGAAGTTCAAATTCATAATTTTTATAGTTTTCGAACTTAATTAATTTTTGATATATTTCGTGAAGTATCGCGCGAAGCGAATGTACATTATTGTACTTCTGACAAATTTCTGTCCAAATACATTCAGCAGTTATTGCGTGAAAGGATAAGAGTATATATAAACTTTAACATTTACAAAATTAGGAGTATGGTGGGGTGATCAGCAGACAAGAGGCGACGATCATGATAACTCATACACTCATATGTACAACTGAAGTAAAAAAATGTACAACTGAAGTAAAACAAGAGGCGACGATCATGAAAACTCATACACTCATATGTACAACTGAAGTAAAAAAATGTACAACTGAAGTAAAACAAAAGGCGACGATCATGAAAACTCATACACTCATATGTACAACTGAAGTAAAAAAATTTACAACTGAAGTAAAACAAGAGGCGACGATCATGAAAACTCATACACTCATATGTACAACTGAAGTAAAAAAATGTACAACTGAAGTAAAACAAGAGGCGACGATCATGAAAACTCATACACTCATATGTACAACTGAAGTAAAAAAATGTACAAGTGAAGTAAAACAAGAGGCGACGATCATGATAACTCATACACTCATATGTACAACTGAAGTAAAACAAGAGGCGACGATTATGAAAACTCATACACTCATATGTACAACTGAAGTAAAAAAAATCGATGCGAGAAATCGATAAATATTCGAGGACAAAATAACGGGGCCGAATATATAATAATAATAATGTACCTATTTTGTACTTTAAACAATTATATTTTTTGTGCATTGGATAGTTAGGAATACGCCGGAGCAATGAATACTCCTAGAAACAGTAACGTCCAAACAGCCATAAAAGCCCAATTGTAATTAGCTATCTTAGAGTCTACATACTATACCTAAATGGTATTTACGTCTTACGTTTTGCAGATGTATGTGTGCGGAAGTACTTATCTGCCATGGATTGCCCTTAAAATACCTGGATACGTCATTGCCATCACTTTAAAATGTACTCCTGCCAAGTAATGTATACCAATTTTTTCCCCATTCAAAAGTGAGGAAAGAAATTGGAGTCTTATACTTACTCCTACCCTATGTTTATTAAATTACTAATTTCTGGTCCTAATTTTCCACTGTATTATTTCTCTTGTTTGTGAAAAAAAGTACCACTTTGAAACGAAGTAACCCTATTTTTGAATTTCTCAGAACGAGAAGATGTTCAAAGCGAATACTTACAATCAACACGGAAATAAAAACATTTAAAATGTCTCATTCTAAAATTTGCGAAGGAAATCACTTGGAAAAAACAGCAGAGGCGTTCGTTCATAGATAATTATAGTATTTTTTAAATTTCGAAGGTCAGGTGAACGCGGTCGATGACAGGCTGAGGTCCGCTTGGCAGCCGCCACTTGGCAGCCGCCCCCGGCGCTGTTACGCGCTGTTTAACGTTTATTTCTTTACATTAAGAGTAGACTTTTGATTGCATTTCAACTTTTTGCGGCGCACAATCTGGGGTGATATTCCGGAACCGAGTGTTGCACAATAGGAAGAGTGTCGTCTAGTTTCCGTTTGTTTTAATTGTCGTGTTAATTTTTATGACCATAGGACGTTATGTTAAAGAACAAATGCTATAAAAAGAAGCGTGGTGATTATATGTGTATTAAATGCCATAATAAATAATGGAAAGGGAGACTTTTATTTTAATAGGTTTCCCTGCACCATGCTTCAAATACGAACATTTTGTTTGTCTAACTATTGTGTTTATTGTATGGTAAATGGGTTAATTTTGTATATACAATGTCCTTGCATGTCGGAAACAAATGAGTGTTATAGTAAACAGGCGCAAGCAATTTTCACAAAATAATTTGGAGCGCCGAATATTTTAACAGTACTCTGTAGATTTATCACACCACGTTAGCCTATCCCTGAGCTAAGTATCGTAAGGACGTGTGTTACAGGTGTAAGGGAATAATATTTATTATAAAAGTACCTTCACGCCTGTTATCACCGAAGAGGAAGCAGAGGTGTGCTAGTACATCCACCACTCGTACGTCCAGTAGATACTAGAACACCACCTACAGGTACCGAGGCCCATGATGTCATAGGTGACAAGCCTAGGGCCACTTCGGGCACATTCCAATCCCGGACAGTGTGATGCGTGCTCAGAATAATCTGAGAAACATTTTATAACAGCCCGACCTGGGGATCGAACCCAGGACATCACGCGGCTAACGGTCTTAACAGGCGACACCCGCAACGTTACACCACAGAGGCGATAATTATGAAATACTATTATTATATAGATACGTATAATATATTGATCTATGACCTGAGCGGGGCTCGAACCCCCTAGCGCAACTTGCACGATCATCGGAGCTACCACTACGTCAGCCGATCGTCAATTTCTTTTACCTTTTATTGTTTTTTTTCTAACCTTTTGTTTCTACCCTCTAATTAAATGCTTCAAATATCAAACCATAGATTATTAATATATGTATTTTCATGAATACGTACCGGGTGTATGCGTGGTCCATTTCTGATACTGTGTGTAATGTTTTTAATTATATTTAAAAGGCTCCTTATGAACCGTTTCTTACCCATGGGAAAGTGTCCTCTGTTAAGATTATTATTGTCATTAATGAAATGAGTTCGGTCGCGTGTCCGAAGTCTATATGTCCGTGTGTCTCAGACGCACGCTGTCTTTATTTTATAAAAATATTATATCCACTATTATTTAGACTTGTTACTACAACTTTCTGGACCCATTCAACCACAGCTCTGGTTAATAGCAAATAAGTACTAGCCTACCAGGGAAATTTTGGCGTTTATTCAACTGATTTCCGTAATTTCCATACCTAAATAGTATACATTAGTTGTCAGTCGATTGTCAGTAACTAATTAACTTTTTTTTTAAATATTATTTTGTACTCTTTAATTTTATGCACGCACACTACACAGCTGGAGCTGCACAAGATCAGGCTGTACACGATTTTATATGCAGATAACTGCACACAACACACATTAATCATTTTGATAAATCGGCTTACGCAGCTAAGGGTATAAGAATTTATTTAAATGATTAATAATATACTAAATAGGATACTATACTAAATAGGAGGACAAACGAGCAATCGGAGCCATGCAACGACTACCGACGCCCATGAACATCAGCACAATTATGCCGATGCATTGCACTCCCTTTCGCCGCCCCCCTAATGGCCACCGGCTGCACACCAACTGCACGAAACACGACACCATTTGTGTCACTTTACGGCGGTATCAAGTGAGCGAGAGGTAACTCCGCGGTCGTGCCGGCCCTATCCCTCTGCATAGGAGGATGTAGTGTCATGCACCATGCGTGGCACTACCTCCTCCTATGCAGCATGGCACCACCTCTTACATGCGTGAAGTTAATTACTTGCAAAGCAACTAAATTGCTTAAACTAATTGCTCTATGCAGTGGTTGAAAACCGCGATATTTAAAGGTTGAATTGTACCTACTCTATACATTTTCATTTACGACATTATATATTTAATATGAGCAAAATTTGTACAATATTCTGTCCCCTCAAAAGCAAAAGACGAAACGCTTTTAGAATTAGTTTGTTATCCGTTTGTCTGTCCATATCTCTATCCAGGCATTTTCTATTTGTTGGAATGTGTGATTAAACACACACAATAAGCCTGTACCCGAGTGCTTTTTTTATGTCATAAGGGGTCAAACGCGCAATAGGAGCCTTTTAATGACTATCGACGCTCATGGACATTCGCATGATTGTTACGCAGATGCGTTGCCCTACTATAACCCCCCCAATGGGCCATTGTTCGCTCTAACGTCTTGAAAAATAGTTGAAAATTTAAAGTGTACACCGTGAGTATAGCAAAAAGTATTTCGCACTTGCACCATATATTACGTACATCTGTTATTATGGACGATGTTTTTGTCAATTAACCTCAGTATTCGGTTTAGAATATACGTCAACACAATTATACATTATTCCGTGACGGCACGGCGCCAGGATTTATTTTATTAATTATTTTAGATAATAAACTGAATCGGCTCCTTCGGCTGGGGTTTATGATGAATTCACAATTTTTGTTGCGCACTGCGACAACATGCAGTCTGGGGGTGTATGGCCCACCAATATTTCCCGCGTAATAATGTCCACGCGATTCTCGCCGGTTCCCCGGCTCAGCGGAACCGCAGGGTACTCGTGGTGCTTTCTATACTCTGTGATACAAACGCGTGACTCTCGGCGGGAGGCCGATGTTCCGTTAAGTACGTCGTACGTTCTGGCCGATGATGATGAGTAATAACATAGCTCAAGTGTTTATCCGTCTAATGTCATACAGGGAAACGAATAAAGAATATCCATACCAAATATAGACCTAATAATTCTTGGTTGTTGTTTGTTCGTTGTAAGTTTCGTCCTTACGGACAGGCTAAGATCACGGGACCATACCGCCTTTTTTTAGTCGTTTATTTTTCTTTTGTTGTTTCACAAAGTACGTCTTTATTTTAACAATTTTTCAGTAATCCTGTTGTTGTTGTTGCTGAAACTAACTCAAATAATTCTTGGGTATTCCCAATTCCTGTTTGAATTAAATATAAATTCAACAAAATTGTTTGTTTGCTCTAACAAAACCAGGGACTTTTCAGACTTGTCACGCCTAAGGTCCTGGGAATGAGCCCCGAGTGCAAAATGTGTACATAGCAGAAACGATTGACTTTTTTGTGGAGGACTCTTTGACTTTCAAAGAGTTTTTTGATTTATTAATGTAAAAAGTGTGCGTAGGCTTAACTTGTACGATTGAATTGATCAGTTGTAAAAATGTCAATCGAAATGTATTTATCGGAAGCAGTAAAGAGGCATTTCAGTATCTCTAGATAAATAAACATTTCCTTCTTGCAAATGTGACGCGGACTATTTGACTTTTTGACTATTTTTGTTATGACCTGTTTTCAATGTATGAAATAAGCAATAAAGCTAATACTTTAATATAATATGCACTAGACTTTATTGTAACAAAACGAAACGCACACTTCAGCGCGCACTTTCATCTGTGAAAAACACGTTTTTGATGTGACAATGATGTGTCAGGAATAAAGACGAACGGGAATGACTACTGAAGGAATTTAAATTGAACCTCTTTGATGTAGGGCTTCCCCATGTGTACTGTCAAATCCAACACCAGATACAGCCGAAAAACTATTTAGATTGGTCATATAGTCGTTCAGGAATAATTATCGTTCTTAGATAATAATTATAATGTTAGCATTAAGCTGTCACATATCCATGAAATAATGTAATGTGGTTTACATGTCCTTGTTGGATAAGAGCCCCAAAGTAAAGGTTAAAAAGAAAGGAAAGATGTGACAATGTCATACAATACTTAAACTTTTATTATTTCTTTATAAAAAGGCGTTTCTTGTGCTATAAAGTCGAAATCTAATTTCGATCGATTTGCCGCCATTAGAATATAATTAATACTCCTGACCAAAATTTGAAATGTGGAATATGAACTATGATTTAAGAAGAGGTAGTGCCATGCTGCATAGGAGGATGTAGCGTCACGCACCATGCATGACACTACGTCCTCCTACGCAACGGAATTGGGCCGGCACGACTGGGAAAGTAGCGGCGTGATACCGGCGTAAAGTAACAGCGTCGCTGTCACGTTTCGTGCGGTTTGTGAGTGTCAGTAGCCAAGTCGGTAGTCTTATGTTATAAATAATGATAACGTTCATCGTTTCTCCTTAAGTGAACCCCCATAAGTCATATACTAACAGAAACGATCGATGGTACTGTGAAATTGAAAAATAGAATCCTTCTAAAATATGCTTTCCCAGTAGACAACACCGGAAGTTGGGTTTCCAATATCGGCGTTTTAGTTCCCAGGGTATCAAGTCATTGACTTTGAAACTAAATGATGAGGTATAATTGAGATATGTTTAATAACATTGTGACCTCGTGGCGAATGAAACTCCTGACTTGAAAACTCATTGAAATAGTGTAACCGAGGTCTTGGAATCGCTAAATGTTTCAAAGTACAACTGTAAACTACTAGCATTTTTGATTTCTCTTGTGCAATATTATCTAATTTATTGTCAACTTTCAAAATCAACGGAAACTAGATACTTTTAAGATTTGATAGATAGACAAATAATAAGTCGATCCTATGAAGATTCCGTATTTTCTTTTGAAGGTATGAAACGCAAAAAATCGTAACAAACAGAGATTCGTAAATACTGTGTGATTCTCAAGGGCTTTTCTTTTTCGGTCCTGAACTTATGCTGTGGAAGAGAAGTGAATCCCACTATAGTTTTACCGGATTGCTATGAGTGTTCGTCTAGCGACGATACTAGGCTCAGTGCTGAAAGAGGGATGGACCCGCCTCTCTCCCGCCGATGGAAGAGATTCATCCCGATATAAGACTGTTTGTAACTGCTAATTTAACTATTTAAATCATGGCCAGAGCGACCGAGAGGTCCCTGTTCTCCTGAATCTGAACATCGGGCGCAGCTCTCGCGCGATAGGTAGGTAGTAATATTGCCATGGCGCTGACGTGAACGTATGGCTCATGGACAGGATCATGACCGCCCTTGTCCTTTTGACGGGTGAAAAGATTCGCGCGCGGTAGACGCAGAATACCTAAACTTATTTGAGCTAAGCAAATCGCGAATCGTATTGGGATTAGTCCCTACTTAGAGACTAAGGCATCATTTAAACTATTCCTAGTCGAATTTATGTGCTGTTTTCTGACTTGACATGTGTAGGGGCTACAGTGTTTGTTTCGCATACGGTCCTGGGGACGCCTGCGTGTCCCTGCACCGGATGTGCGGTGTCGTGTCTGGGAACGTGTTTGCTGGTAGTGTTTGACAGTTGTCGTGATGCGATCACACAGTCTGGATCGTAGTCCATTGCGTTTGTGAAGTTAAGGGCACTATGTCTACAATATAACACAATAAATTTAAACTTTAACATATAGTACTTAAGAGTCAAGCAAATTAGAAACAATTGCAAAAGCCGGAGCTGCTCAGAATTTTCTTTTTCAACGAAATATTTGAAAGCGATACGGCGTCAATCCTAAATGTCCACGCCGATTACGAAGCTTGATATTAGGACTGGAAGTTCGTTTAGTAAAATGGTTTCATCATTTTCATAAGTAAAACTCCAGTAATAAAGTGGGCTGTAAAAATGGAATTATCTATGTATTTTCGTCTTTGTCACTGGTGACGCAACGTTTGAGATCAATATATTTTTGGACACTTGTATATATGTAAACGTAATGGCATTACGATATTCTCCATTCTTTCCAGTATCTTATCATTGTTTTACAAACAATTTATGTGCAAATACTCTTTTGCTTTCTATATACTTTTAAATAAATAAAATCCAAGCAACAAAAGGAAAATATAAGGAAAATGCATTCTGTTTTTGGTCCAACTGGTCCGAATAGACATACGGATTTGTTGATGACAATTCTTCATACGTCTGGACGTGGAGGTGTTTATGGGTAACGGTAACCACCGACAGTGAACAGTCATGAAAATTTCCTGTTTATGCCCTGTACATACATACCCCCTGAGCACACATTCTTGGAGATATTTTTAAGGATTTATAAGTATTCATTATTTATTGATACTTATATTTTTTTACTAAATTTGATGTTGCATTCGGTTTCACCAGCGTAGAAGAAAAGTATAACACTTTTTTTTCCGAGACGTAGATTAATTTGTTACAAATCTAATTGTAAACTCTATATTACATATCTGTGGCAAATAAAAAACAAGCCTCTTTGGTCGTTTCTGTGTGAAAGACTAAAAAATACAACAAACTCAATAAAAAAAAACTTTAATTTTAGCAAATTTGAAGTGTTAATTAAAGGAAAGAACCGATTATTATTCGTAGTAAATTTTGTACTAGCGGTGTACAGAACTAGGCACTCCACTCCAATTGTTCTATGACAGGGGAGAAACTTTAAAAAAGGCAGAGCATTTCGATTGCTGACAGAGATAAAAGCTTAAAACACTATTTAAAACTCGGTGATAAAAGGTGTGACGTGACGATGAAGCAAGGAAAGTCAGCCTAAAACGCGGCGGTCCAATTCGAAAGAGACAGCAAGTGTCAGATGATTCTATGCACATCTTTTTAATTTATTCCCCACTGCGCAAAGCGCATGCGAGATTGGATAGACAAAGATAGTAATAATCACATAATGCGTTCACATCTTCCTTCTCTAATAATCAAAACGGCCAGTCGCCGTCATACAACTGCCTTTGCATCCTTTCTCTTTCTACATTATATTATCTTTATGGATTTTACATCACATTTATACTTCATATTGGCATTATTCTTAATTAGTAGACTCTAATAAGCAACCTTAAATAATCCACGACTCGTAAATTGTGATTGTGATTTAAAACTTCTTCTGAAATTCTTCTTTAATCACGAGCGTAACTTTTAAATTTCTGTAGGTGGGATTTAAGATAAATGCTCGAAACGTGACCGGAGATACAATTTTTAAAAGCTTTCATGTTGATATTTGGAACTATCGTTGTATATTATAAATCATTTGTAATTTTATATTCAATATTTCATGATTATCTGTATGGCATTTATGTTTCAAAAATGTCGACTCCCTAGCGTTTGTAGTCTATGCTACGAGAGGTGTGAATTATGAGGAATAATTAAATTATAGTAGTGTCATGTTCATTTGTTCCTGCTGTTCAAACTGAATTGCTTAGCAATCTTTCACGTAACACTACCGCAAAATGGTAGCTGCGATGTTACCTTTGTGAGGTTCTATTGGCCCACTGGTGGGTAGAGGGAAGTAGGGCAACACGTTTAAATAACAATAATGCGGAGATGTGGTGTACTCATCAAATCATCGTAAGGTCGACTTTTTGTTACCGCCATTATACTATACAAAATTCCACCATGAGTCCTCAAAGAATTTTAAAAATCTAAAACGTATCGTGTCAAATGAATTTGTTCTCAAATTGTTTGACAAACACGTTTAGTTATGTTACTCATCATTAGGGGGCCTGTGTCACGTTATTATTAAGACGGTATGATCTGCCAAGATCTGGCATCACTCGCCCACCGCGTGTTACCGCCCTTGACAGCTCCATTGTCAATGTCACTTTTGACAGCTGCACATTCTTCAGTTGTCTATGCGTCGGTATATATGCTTGGAATAATTTGAATACTAACCACAAGCGCCTGCATCTGCGTTCGTATTTGCGTACCTTGGAAATAACCTGTTCTTTAAGATAACGTCGTTTTTCGTCCGTTTGGGTTAACTCTCCAGAAAACCACATAGGGTAGGTACTTCACCTATTGGGTACGACAAAGTGGTCTAGAATTATGAAATTTTGCATCGAGTGAGATAACATAATTCAGATAAAGGACAAAACCAAAACTTTGGTCACTTTTAGTCACATCACAGAAAGAATGTACAAGCTCATATTTGAATATCATTTTAGACAATGTCAGTTCACGCGCTCGCAAAAGTAAATTACTTCATCATACTTGTCTGTGTCCGAATTGTACTTGAACAACTTCAATTTTTCTTAATGTCCTTATAGCTATAGTATTTTCTAAATATGTAAATATTTTTGTTATATGTCAAAAAAACATATTTAGCATAGATAGTGGTCATACATGAAAACACATCCAATGCGAACTAGTACCGTTGCATCGTAAAATACAAAAAATCCATTTCTTAGTATATATATCGCGAAAGACCTCTTAAGTTTCACGCCCATCATCTTGAAAAATCAAGAATCCATGGTGTTTGCGATTTCAACACCATTTCTTATCGCGTACAACAGTAATGTGGAAGCAGACGCCTCCCTCGGTATTTCTTAAAGGCCGGTAACGCGTCTGTTAGACATCTAATCTCGCAGATATTTATGTGGTGTGGTAGTCACTATCCGTTTGTCCTCTATCCGAAGAAAAGCCCCGAAAAAATCTGTCTATATGTATGTGGTCGAAATCGTTTTCTCAAAATCTACTAAACGGATTTTATTGCGAGATTCACAAATAGATAGAGCGATTCCCTGTAAAGATTTTTGTGTACAATTTGTTAAGATGTCAAAGAAGCCGGGACGGATCAATAGTAATATCCTGTTACTGTAAACATCGGGTTACACGATAAATGAAAAAAAGTAAATACGGGCCATCCCGTATCATCGGTGCGGTATCATTTCACTTATCCCATCCGCCCACTTATCTGAAGGTGGACGTGACGTGCGATCAGCTGATAAGGTATCAGATCTGCAAACCTTTTGTGAACATTTTCCAACGCCCTTGTTTACTCTGTTTGCTACAGAAGGTTTGCTTGTAGCTGTTTGAACAATTTTATATTTCTTTGGCCATGTTTGTTACAAGTTTTGCTATCTTCACGAATACTTGTATTGTTCTTATTTACAATTTTCCAGGAGTTTATTACGGGTACAACTTTTATATTAACTCTATTACATGTTAATGTCTGTCTTTAAGAATAAAAATGACACTCCCTAAATGTAAGCACATACTTCCAAATTCATGTACCGATTATGATAATAATATTAGTTTTGAGTTCGTTATGAGATTGATCAGGTTATGTTTGAAGGTGAAAAGGGGACGGGAAATCATTTACTGATTAACGATTCAACCCTATATTTAGGATTGGAAAATCTAATGTTATATACTAATATTTTGATTGAAAGTACCACAACATCACCATGACAGGATAGGGCCTGTCGGGCGCGCTATTATATCATTTAAATAAAAATGAAACTCCCTAAATTACATACATTGCTAGTTTATCTTATAATTTAAAATAACTTTACACATATTGATGTCTTAAGTTTCCGCGAATGTTAGTCATTACAATAAAACTACTTTTACGGATGGTACATGGTCACGGGGGACCCCACCCGTGACCACGTACCAGCCGAGGTGTCACCAATACCTTTAATCGGATTAGTTATAATGTGGTTTAAGTACACGGCTATTTTAAACAATCGTACTGTATATTGATGTCTTAAGTTTACGCGAATATTAGACGTTACAATAAAACTACTTTTACGGATTTTATCGCGGTTTATTAAATTATTTATGTAGCCCGACTACTAAAACTTGGTACATCAGGACATCTGTCATCTCAGTCCACCCGTGGCAATGGTTGCTGTAAAACTTCTGAAACGTCGTGCTACATAAATAATTTAATAAACCGCGATAAAATCCGTAAAAGTAATTTTATTGTAAGAACTTTACCCAATTTGAAAAAAAAAAATGTAGGTGTAAAAATTTGTAAAAAATAATCTTATTTTTTCAGTGCGAGATAATGTTTGACAGTTACACCATGTAACAGTACTTGTTACCGTGATTGGCTTGTGTTCGTTAATAGCAGTTACCATGATAAAAAATGCTATTGAACGTGCTATGTTGCGTGTTACTTTGTCCGATAGAATTCATAACGAAGTCGTAGAGCAGAGAACTAAAGTATCCGATATTACGCGAAGAATAAGCTCGCTGAAATGGCAAAGACCAGGTGGCTGTAAGGCCACTAAGGTTCTGGAGTAGAGGTCGCGTTTAGGAAAACGGGAAGACGATCTCCGTGCAGTAGCTGGTCCGGAATGGATGCGAGTAGCAAGGAAACGGCCGTCTTGGCGTTCATTGAAAGAGGCCCAAGTCCAGCAGTGGACCGATAAGTGCTGATAACGATGAAGATGATGATAAAAACTGAGCCACTTAAGCTAAGCTTTTAAGGTCAAGCTGAATACATAAGCTTCTCAAGTTAAATGATTACTTGATAAGATTATGCATATTATTATTTATCGTCGTATTAATTACTTGTTATATCATTTGATGGACTCACATTTCAGACGAAAAAGCCACTTTCATGCGGTAGAGCAGCCACTCTCATGCGGTATCATGAGCGAGAGGTACCTCCGAGGTACAGTCCAATTATACTGCCAAGCTGTAATGGCACCTCCTCTATATTATCTATACAAGTACCCTTAAATTAACGCATAGTATTTTAATTTTAAACTCACCGTTTAATGGAATTTTCCGTGACAAAAATATTTGATGACGCATTTTGTTAGCATTTCTAGTGACACGAGAAACATGTAATCTTTGCACATTATAAAAGAACGTTTTACATGTTATAAAACAAAACTTCATATGAGAACAATTTTCTCAAAATCTACGAGGAAAGTGCTTTGTACGGACGCCGGAGCCCAGGCGGAGTAGCTAGCACTAACTTGTAATAAATTGTTGCATATTTCTTAAGGTATTTACATAGACTGTATCGTGAAGACAGCTGTGATAGCTGACGCCTTGTGTGACGACCCCACCAGAGGCCATGCGATGAGGGCACCAGACATGAGCCATCTGCGTAGGATATATCATAGTGCACAAGTGTTAAATGAAAAAATAAATAAAGAAAAATAAAATTAAAAAATAAATAAAGGAATAAAATCTTGACGTGCCCCTCCGACGCACTGAGTCTCATCAGACAGACTCTCATCAGACCTAATCTAGCGGATATGACGAGGGCGCCAGTTTTTACAATGAGCGACTCAGAAAATGTACTTAATTTAGAAAAACTCATAACTACATGGCAGGGGATCGAACCTGGGCTACTCGAGTGGGAGTCCGTAGCACAAACCACTAGACCACTGAGGCCCTTATATTACATTGACCGTAATGTGAGTAGAAATATTACAACAACAACAACACATCTCCACGCCAGTCCCCTAATGCGGGGTAGGTAGAGAAAAAGAATATTACTTAATGACTATGTTATGACTACATGAGATACCTAAATATATAAAATCTAGACGTAAATTGTTTCAGCTCCAGTTTTCCGCATGGTTGAGATATAACGAGTACCAGCCATCAATATAAATTGCTATTAGCGGCGCCCCGCGGTTTCGCACGCACAACTAGTCACAAGCGGACTGTTAATTTTTTTCTTCGGGATGACAAAATAACTTTCATGTTATTTACGTAAAAGAATAACAAAAATACACACAAACTATTACATTCGCAATATATATTAGTAGGAGATAGGATGACGCTTAAATGCAAATAACGTGGGTGTTAGAGGTTACATTGGGCTGGCTGGACGGTGCGTAAATTATTTTCCCTCTGAATACAAATCGTGTACATCGAAACGCGAATAAAATATACACACACATCTTCACGCAAGCCCCCTAGTGGGGTAGGTAGAGCGAACGGAGTGCCATACGCCGCGATCATTACATAACATCTGCCTTGCTTCCTTCACATTCAGTACTATCCTCGTACAAATACGCCGGTTGCGAATGCTGACGACACTCGCGACAGTACACGATCAATCTGATCATGGTGTGTCAGTCCTGGTCTACCTCGTTACCTACAAAAAAGGTAATAATAATCGTTATCAATAACTTCAAACGATATAACTGTACGTTTATGTTATAATACCTTAGATCCTTGTAATAACGAATGCTTAATAACATTTCGGGTTCATAGTACCGGCAGAAATCGGGAAGGGATTATATAAGTCATTTTGTATACGAATAAACGGCAAGAAAAAAAATTACGCTATTATAAAAGCAATCTAAAAGTCGATCGCAGATTCACAAGTCTTAATCTCGGATGTTCGGAAGCTCATTATAAAATACTGAAATGACAATATTTCCCAACGTATCGGTCCATTTTTCCGATAATAGAATGTTCTGTCTCGCTCGCAGTTCCGAAGCGACGTTGCGCAAACGGCCCAGAGAAGCAGAGCTCGGCTATATTTAGTTCTGCAACACTGCATCGCGTCGGGCCCATAGAAAACATTAACATCGTTACCAGACAATATATGGACACCGCATATTCGCAGCCAGATTTTCGGGAACACAAATTGGTGTATAATATTCAATTAGCTGCGATATTGATGGTAGTAGCTCCGCAATTTTGGTCAGCGCATCTGCTGCGACACGCGTTATATACGATTAGTTTTCCGATCGTTTCGGCGCTATATTGATGCTATTAACTCTATAGAGTCGTTATTCGCCTCCCTCAAGGTGCGGGGACTAAACATAACCTCACACGCGGCACTCGTTCATTTTTCTCGAGTCCAATCGACGTACGTTCCGGCAGCTTGCCAGAACTACGTCACACAATCTATTACCGCATAAACGATAAACTTTCGGTAAGGACTTTAAAATTAGCAAGGACGTCCAAACTAAGGGTATTTCTGGGCGACGCGAGTTAATAATTACGCAAGTATCAAAGATGGCCGCCGAGCATGGCGGCAAAAGACGCGGGAGAGATGAGCTGTCACGGGATATTTATGAAATTCGAACTAAAATAGATCGTGTAGTGGCTACGAACGAGTCACCTTGACGGACGGAGTTATATAATGGTCTTTATTCGATTGTGCGTTCGATTTCCAAAATTTTGAAAACGCACCGGATGACGTATCGTGACGTTTCAGTGTTGCCACTCCCCCGACTAATAAATTTATTGTTTGGCATGTAAACGGATGCGTTCGAGCCAAGAAATTACAGCGTTCGGTAAAAAAAATATTGAATGAACCGGTGGAATGATGGCGCAGTCTGATCGTGCGTATGCAGGCTTGCCAAACAACATCGTGTCTATAGTTAACACTTGCACATTTTTCGATCCGTGTGTTTACAAGCTCCCGTACTCCCCGCTTCGAGCGTCGTAGCGTTCGGAAGATTTTTTTATTGGACTTTTAATTACTTTTTCTTAATGACGTTGGCTATTGTAACGGGAGGCACTTAAGCATGGACGTGACTATTCGAGACTGAATTTCTAACTAATTTTTAAATCGCTTTAACTATGGCAAATTTTAATTAAATTACATAATTGTCTATGAATCTTATGATAATTAATATTCGTAGAGTGTGATATTATGTGCTTTTTATCCTTATACTCTTTGTCTTCAATAAATAGGCAATCTACGCATTTATAGTTCTATTATTATAGCGAAACGATTGTTAATGTAAGAAAGTAGGTTTATTAAAAAAGGTCTCACGGTGTCTCGCGATTTTTGTCATTTATGAGGATATCGTTAGTGTGAAACATTTACTAGCCACGCTAATCGTTTCATTCAAGGGTTTAAGCTTTTGGCTTGATATTACGGACATGGTGATAATTGGGCATCATCTTCGTATATACTTTTCCTATCAGAAACTAAGCGAAAAAAAAGATATGAGATACTTTTCTATAGGACATTTTTCACAAGCCTCATATGTCTAAAGAAATTTTCAAGAATCGCAAAATTGAACATAATGAATTGTGTCCATTTCAGCAGTTCCCAAGTAGGTACAGTAGGTTGAATAAGATGGGACTAAATGATCTAACTTGTATTACTAACAATAATTTATACTATTATTTGTAAAGCTTTATACGCTACTTTTAATAACATAATTTGGTTTGTCATAAATGGAAACTTCGTAAATTCAAAAATCGCTATCCTGTAAAGTTGCAAAAAATACACCTATTGTGAATAGATTGGTAGCCCTCGACTTGTGCTCTTAGGAGGTAGTGCCTTACTGCATTGCACTGGAATTGGTCCTGTACGATTGGAGGTACCTCTTGCTAACATACATAACCGGTTAATGGGATGTTTACGGACGTCGGTAGTTATGAATATCTCTTAACTACTCTTTTACCAACTTAAACAAAATAAAAGTAATGTGAAATATAAATTTCTAAATAATCTTGGTGGGATTCAAACCCGCAGCTGTGCGCTGGTATAACGCATATAGTGTTATCATCATTACCAGCCCTTCTCGGTCCACTGCTGGACATAGGCCTCTTTCAATAAACGTTAAGGGATGGATGCGAGTGGCAGGACCGATCTCCTGCTACTCGCATCCATCCCGGACCGGCTACTTCACGGAGATGGTCTTCCCACCGGATGAACGGTCGACCTACACTTCGTTTTCCTAAACGCGGCATACACTCCAGAACTTTAGTTAGTTTTCCTTGCTGTAGTTGTTTAACTTCAATATAGATCTATTTATAAATAATAATGCAACTCAATCATCACTCGAATATATATCGTTATCGTCGAAATGGATTCGAATATTATTAATCTGTGCAACAATAAATCATTATTAATAGTCTGTAGCACAAAACACGGCGCCAGACGCTACATACAAAGCATTTCAAATGCCACTCCATTCTAGCCTAGAATACTAAACCGTATCCTAGTGGTAGAATTTGTAAAATTGTCATCGGAGAGATGTAATCTGTGAGAATTAAATGTTGACTTTGTCGTATCAGACTATTTACAATGAACAGTACTACTTTCTCGGAATGAGACAGATCTTGCAAGCAAATTTCTCGTATAACTAATGCGGAACTATATTGGACTTTGTATGTTGTAAATATTATATGTTGTAAATCTTACTTACACATATTATAGTTAAGAGAAAAAAAATTACCTTCACGCCTATTATCCCCGAAGAGGTAGGCAGATGTGTGCTAGTACATCCACAACTCGTCAGTAGATATACTAGCACACCCACGATTTGCCAAGGGACTGACGCCTATGATGTCATAGGTGATAAGCCTATGGTCACTTCGGGCACATTCCAATCCCGGACAATGTAATGCGTGCTCAGAACAATCTGAAAAACATTTAATAATAGTTACCCGACCTGGGGTTAGAATAATTAACTATAATTGATCATCGATTATGGTTAACGTACTTTTATATACGCTCTATTTCACACGGTTCATAGGGTCTTCGATATTTTCACGACCCGCACAAATATAAAAATCCTTATTTCAATTTCTACACAAACATTAATGGAATAATTGCAACTACTACCAACTTCTATCTTATTCTGATTAAATTCGTTGCGTGTCCTGAGACAGTCACAGCTTCTATCCTCGGGCTCCGCTGCATATCGATGTGTTCATAGTGGATGTCGCTGTCCATCCTGACAACACAGGAGCAGCAGAGGTGGGAGCGAGTGGGCTGAGCCCGTTCAAAAACATTTAATTGACAAAATCGATCGGAAAAATTTCTCTTCGACATATTCGCACTTCGCGAATCGCGTCGAGGCTGCTACAGAATGATAAATTCATCCATGATTACTATAAAATCACTTTACCGGATTTAATCTCGGTTTATTTAGTTGTTACAACGTAAAATTAAGACATAATCATATGTTTTTTTGTTTAATATTGGCGTATAACCTCAATATACTCGTGCTCGAACACCTCAGGTCATAATTTGTTTATGTATGTATTGAACGTACACTGTACGTATATAAATCTATAGTAAAACATTGAATATCTCTATATTTTAGGAAGAGGTAGTGCCATGACGCATAGGAGGAGGTAGTGCCATGACGCATAGGAGGAGGTAGTGCCATGCACAGTGCATGATACTACATCTTCCTATATAACGGAATTGGGCCGGCACGACCGGGGAGACTCGCTCACATAATAGCGCCGTAAAGCAAGTGTTTCTGAGTAGCCGTTGGCCCAGGAGAAGGGTAACGCATCACCATAATAATAATGATATGGATGTTTATGGGTATCGGTGATTGTAAGAGGAATCCGATAGCTCGTCTGCCCCCTATTCTATAAAAAATACATTTCCGTCTTCTACTACCTCTTACAGTGTTTTCCACAAGGCTGTGCTAGCGTGTGTCATAAGTCTAAAGATACTTAATAGGTACTAATATTTATCTTAATATAAGGGCGCATTCCAGCCTTCGAGCAAATGGAGCCTTTTGATGACTACCAACGCTCGTAGACATCAGCATAGTTGTACATGTGCTGTCCACCCTATTCTTCCAAACGGCCAATGGAAACTCGGAAACTGCATTAGACGCGACATCACGTCCCAAAAAGTGTATAACCAAAAAGTCTGCGCCATAAATACGAGCTACGACACACACATAATGTCATTAACGCTAAAATATACCGGATTATGCAAATGCGGTAATCAACAGAGAATCGGGTGAAAATTATTCACGTACATACTAAAGGATACTAAGACGGTACGTCTCGTACCAGATGACGGCTAACGGGAGTTGTATGCAAATAATCCGGCTGTCCCGGGTGAATCCGGATATTCCCGGATTACCACCACTAATCCTCACAAGTTAACTGTTGTTCCGGCTTAGCGTAAGATACTGCACGTATGTTTGGATATTGTAATGTATGACATGACTGTTACAAGCCGGATCAAATTTATAACCGGGTGCCGGATAACGTAAACGCGAATTGTAAACAGTGATAGTGAAGATTTGTCCGATCAGTGAGACGATTTCGTGTACAGTTCTGACATTTATAACTTTATTAATCTTCTATTTATATAAGTCATTTTCTATACTAATAATATAAACAGAAAACGTTTGATTGTTTGTTTATTTGCATTGAAAAGGCTCCGAAAAGACTGGACAGATTTGGAAAATTCTCTTACCGTTAGAATCTTACATTATATGTGCTATGGCTATATAACGTTTCCTGAAACGTTTTGATAATGTTGAAAACTTCGATAGCGTAAATGTGTGAAAAAAAATATTTAAGTAAATCCTTGTGTAACTCAGAAATTGTTAATGATTGACAACCAGCTGTCCCCACAAACGTAGCTCTGTCATAAATTGAATTTGTTGTGTAATGTTTACTAGGCTGAAATATTTTTTTTGTGAGTCAATGAATTTTATTTTGTGAAATATCCGCGCGAGGCCGGGACGGACTGCTAGTATTTAGTAAGTAAATAAAATTGACTGCTAAAGAGCTTTGAAGACTAAAATTGGCAAGGCTGGTGATATCTACATTATAAGCATGTGGTGCATTTTGGAATGGCCGCTTTGCTTCAAATCCGACCAAATTCATGACTTTAATTTATGTATGTTTATTAAAAAAAAAGTACATATTTTAAAACAAAATCTCCAAAATTGTATGCCCTATATATGA
The DNA here is from genome assembly GCA_017140195.1 of Eumaeus atala. Classification (NCBI taxonomy): domain Eukaryota; kingdom Metazoa; phylum Arthropoda; class Insecta; order Lepidoptera; family Lycaenidae; genus Eumaeus; species Eumaeus atala. Next base: position 1,837,697 of record JAFELO010000188.1, on the reverse strand, counting down.
TAGATTTCTTCAAACCAACGAAACGGATTCTCTTGCGGTTTCTTCGCCAATGGAAAGAAAGATCCACGAGGAAAGTTCCAAGAGTATAGTTTGTTAATGTAGCAATATGGCCTCTGTTATTCACGGGTGAAGTCGGGACGGGTCCCTAGTAATATTAGAAAGAGGAAGTGCTTGTTTGTTTGGCTGAACACAGATTCTTAGAGCTACTACTGAACCGATCTGAAAAAAAAAGAAAACACTGTTTTATAGAACATTTGTCACGGAAAGCAACAATTTATATTATTTACTTGTATTTGTGTAATCTGTACTAATAATATTAATCTGAATAGGTTGTTTGTTTTAACGCGCTAATCTCAGGAACTACTGGCTCGAATTGAACAATTATATTTGTATAGTCCATTTATCGAGGAAGAGTATATAAATTATAGACAATGCCGCTGCGACATTTAAGCGAAATTAGGTGGGTGATACCTCGGGGCGCCGCTTGTCTTAGATAAAATGTTGGGGAGAGGGCATAAAGCGTCGCCGAGAGCAACGTCAGTCGCAGCAGTCGCCAACGGCTGGGGCTTTTTTATTTCTTTCCATCCAGGCCTGCGTGGACCAGAAGGGTGTGCCGCGCTTAGCACCCAAGTGTTTATACCGACTGAAGCCGCGAGAATCATCAGGCGCCGGCGCCGTGGCGGGGTACCCTGGATCTATTACCCACGTAACTTCCCGGCGATCTGGTGCTAGGCGAGAATGAATAGCTGAATATGACGACGTTACACTTTATTTATAGTAAATATATTTTATATTAATCAAATGTATTTTTTCCGCTAAATGTGGCCTCCTACTCTTCCTCTTTATACAGAGGACGGGTTTGTTTGTCATGATATGATAACAAATAAATTTTGTTATTGTAGAAAGGAGCAAACAAACTGTCGGAACATTTTCATGAACACCGACGCCCATAAACATCTTTACAATTAGAATGTAAACGCACTACCCTCCTGCTGTGCAATGGGCCACAGAAAACTCAGAAACTATATGAAACGCGACAGCGTGTCACTTGGAATATTATCAGAGTGAGAGGAGATCTGATCGCGCCAACTAAGTTTTACTGAAATGCAACGAACCTCTTACAATACTTCCTCACCAAATTATGATTTTTGGGGTAAAATATACTCTAGTTCCATCCGACATGGTTGCAATGTTACGCTATTTTACATGAATCCTAAAAAACATTATACTTTTTTTTCGGCCAGTCATTTAATTACGCGCGACGTAATTTAAACTTTTTGTTTTTGGCAAACCTATACTTTGACTCGAAACGAATAAGTTTGCTATATCAAATTAAACTTCAGCAAGTTCCTGGCCGTTGATACAAGCAAAGAAGAATAGATTTTATTTACTTATTAGCTGTACATCTGAGTTTCGGAGCAATTAAACAAACAGACAATTATTGTCTCTTTTTAACAAGACTGGACTTAAGTGATGAATTGATCTTCCGTCAAGTTCAGTCTCAAGTTATTCCATCTTTTTAAACTGCCACTTAGTCTTCCAGTTTGCACCCCGTGAGTAAGGTTTTTGCATTGTTCCTGAGCTCGCTAGTAGCTATGTCTGGGTGATACAAGGCGTACATCGTAGATTTAGCGTGGCAATTCGTTCTGTAACACTATCACTATCAACCAGTATGTAGAATATATCTTTATCTATGTAGGTACTCCGAGGACTAGCTGTTTTAGATAATAAAGCAAAGGAAAACAAACGCCAATCTACACTTTATATAATACTAGCAATCGCCCCCCCCCCCCTCTCTAGAGAGACAGATGTTGTACGTACCACAGGACTAGGCTACCGGCTTTGTAGCCTGGGGAGAACCCTATTCGGCGAAGCCAATTGAACCGAGGGGGATCTTTGACACCTCTTGTAAGAAGAGCGCTTCTGCGCATGGGGCAAGGGCCGAGGACGGGAACCTCACCCCATTGCACTGTCCCAAAGTCGGTGGGATTGTCTGTGGAGGTGGAGCTGGTCCCTTAGAGGGCTGACTAGCCGTCGAGGTGCCCTGATGATTGTTGTTCCGGGACACCTCACCAAGGGTGGCACTGATGGCACTCGTGGTGGTTTTTCTGGGTATTAGGCGCTATCATGTGCCGCGAGTCTCACACAGCACTGGGCCCCACCCAGGGCCGGTGAAGGCGCGTAACTGCGTTTCCCCGCATCAACAAAAAAAAGGACTAGGCTACCGTGGTGGGATAAGTCCACAGATGTGGTATGATTATAATAAATATGTATTTATAGATAATTGCTTAGCTAGAAATTATCGCAAAAATTATCCATCACCATGGTATAATGTTCCAGAGCAGAACTATAATTAGCGTAATTCTGGAGATCTTAGATCATTTTGACATATTGATCGTCGATATGTTATTTTTTAAATATATCTCAGTATTATAATATGTTTTGAAATCATTACAAGAATTGAAACAATATTTTGTTCACTTATGTTCAATATTCGTAAAATTTCACCAACTCACAGGCATTTAAGCTTTACGTACGCCTGTTCGTGTCACGTAACATTTTTCCGTTACGCCACAAATTACCGGCTAACTTCTAGGCAAACCAGTTCCTATTCAACTCCAAAGCCTTTATGAAGACAATACAATTTATTTATCACCATACTTTCTTTAATTTATCCGACAAGCGTTCTAAATATAAATATTTCAACCACAGAGTAAAAGAAATATAGAAATGCAAATAAAAAAAAAGGAACTGCAATCGGAATCATCAAACATGCGTCCAAAAATGCAAAATGCGTTAATACAAATCGATTACAGTTATGCAATGACACACGGACAAAACAATAGTCTGTATTAACATAACATTTATTAAACAACGCGTCAATCAGAAACCATTGTAAAAATTGTCCGTGTTTAGAATCAGCGAATGAGGTGCATCGGCCTCTACTCACCTTGCGATGCGTTTATGGAATATAAATGTACACAACTCCGGGATTTTGACATTTTGTTAGCGGTGCGTGGGATTGCAATGCGAATTACAGCTATTTTAGAGGGAAATTTTACTTCTTTCCGTCAACGCGATCTGTGAGTTTTGCCATAAAATGGCATTAATTTTGATTGCTCGCTGTTTTATCGTCTTTTTAATTTTTTAAAAATAACAAAAATAAACACGAGTAAGTGCGCATAATAAATTTATATTTATATCACAATTTTTCTTTGTGTTCGATATTCAGTTACATTTTGAAAATTACAAGTATATTGTAATTTTTTTTTCTCTTGTAGAAGTTATTTCTTTTGTAATTAACAGTATTGAAATTTCCACTATTCCAAATTCAGGATGATTATGTATAAAGGCACATACTTTAGTGGAGGGTTATGCTGTATTGGAGCTAAAGTGATGACACGGAGAGGTATATAGTCACCGAAAGCCCGCCGTTAATATTATGCACTTCGCTGGAAAGGCTGTGCATGCATACAAGGTACAATAAAAAAGTAACGGGCGTCAGATTTGCAGCGACATGACCAAAATACGTTATCGATGTCATCCCCACACAATGTTGTCCGTAAATTATTCACGTATCGGAATCTAATTAAATTTTACTGAATTTGTTCAGCGGGCTTCCAGCCTTGTTCGTTCTATGACTATCATTGACTATAAACTATCGACTACAAGCATTGATATGAGCGTAGTCAAGGGCAGAGATAGCAGCCGTTTTTTATATTCTTTGGAAATATGGAAGCAGCGCTGGATTAAGGTCTGTAGGGCGACTGAGTTGAGAGGGCCCCCCTTTGCATGCAGTTATTTCTATTTGAAAAATTTTCATTAGCACTTTTCGTTGATCGTAATACTAATGGGGCCTCCCTTTAAACAGCGCTAAAATAAAAACACCCGGAAATGTTTTCCTTTCTTTCTTTGACCTTTGAGTTAGATTCTTCTATTTCAAACTTATCTTTACCCGATTGCGTCAGACGATTGGTAAAGAGGTTACAAGCGTATGTAGGTATTATATTAATCGGGTATGGCCCACCACACTTTCCCAACGCTGCTACTCCTCTCCAGGATCAACAGCGGCCACTAATTGTGACCCTATGAAAATGCAGGGAGCCCGAGGGAATGCTAAATACTTAACCAGAGGAAAGTAGGAAGAGTATGACGTGTTTTAGTTGCCCTCCCCAATCAAAGCGCTAGTATTTATGGAGGTTTCTATCCTGCTACAGACTAAACAGCTTTACGGATTTTGACATGTGAGGTCTTGACAGCGCGAGTAACAATGGCTGATTTCCATTTTAATGTTAGTTTACTTTATTTCTGCTACCTTCATACTGACCCAATCCACGAACTGTTGCACATACACCTCATTTACTGAAAGTTCGAGAACTGTCGTTCTAAAATATGACTTCTTTTTTTGTTTTCGCGGGGAAATGTATTTGTGCACTGCCACCTGTCCTGGGTGGGAACCGATGGGTGTATGGGACTCGCGGATGAAGCGGAATATACACTAAAACCCCGCGGATTCCATTTACCCGCAAAAATAATTTTAAAAAGTCGCTTTAATACCACTTAAGGATAAATACGGTCAAAATAAAAAGACGGAAGCTGGAACGAACTAAAGGATAGTGTATGGGGTACGAAACCGGTGATGGGCTTCGTTGTAATAAAACGGGGTGTTACGAGTCAGTACGCGCCAAAATCATCATTCAGTTCAAAAATAAATCGCTAAAACCCGCAGGTCAACTCTACGAATTCCCGCATAACTACTAGTGATGTGCGTATGATCGAGTGTATGTTTATGTGTGTATGTAACTGTAGCCGGTGGCCCTACAGGAGGGGATTTATAGGAGGGCAACGCATTTTCATAATAATCATGAGAATATCAATGTCGGTAGTCATGACAAGCTCCGCTTCCTCGTTTGCCCCCTTATGCTATAAAAAATATATAAATTCTATACAGACAAACGGACATCAATATGAAAATAATAGGAGTAGGCCTGCTATATTACTACTAAATCTTGGAGCCTCAAAAAGAAAAAAATGAAATTTCATCATTTAATATACATACTATCATTACCTCGCGGTTTCACCCACGTAACTACAATCCTATTAATAACTTGTCATGTTATATAACCTTCTTGGATAAATGGACTGTTCTACACAAACAGAATTTTTCAATTCTGGTCAGTAGAGTTCCTGAGATTAGTCATTAACTTTCAAGCAAACAAAAATTCTTCAGCTATAGATTAGCATATCTTTGTATAGATCATAATGACATATCATAATTATGTTATTTATAGCTAAAAATTCTAATAACTTGAAATTAAAATAGTGAGAAAACCCTGTCTGAAGACTAATCGGCTTGCCCTTGGGGGTTTCAAAGTCTTGAAATAATTGAGGAATTCCATCTTCACAAATATTTTGACAATTCTCAAATTAATAAAAAGGAAAACTTTTAGTGGCAACTTCGAGATGTTATCTTCTTGTGTAAGTAAAGCGATATATCTTGCAACTTTATGATTTACAGTTTCTTTACACCATAGATTCTTTTGGCAGCCTATCAATTAGCGGAGATTTCATGGTCCCTCTTATCGACTGGGATGACTTTTATATGAAAATATATTAAATAAATTTAAAAGACTTTCATTGATTTAAAATAACACGAGACTTTGTTTCATAATTTCATTGATTTAAAATGAAGCGAGATTTTTTTGGGGGTTTTCTGTAAATCAATGGGTACATACCAGGGTGGATCTAAAAGTTCTAAGCCCGACCAAGAAAATGAAAGAAAAGTGGATCTAAATTTATTTTTATTTTTCGACATAGTCTCCATCTAGTTCAACTTCTTCCACCTGACCTGCAACTTGTTTATCCCCTCGAAAAAAAAAAGAATCCGGGAGGTCGGCGAAATAATCGTTTACTGCGACTATCACCTCATCTTTGGTCGAGAATTTCAAGCCACCCAAATGTTTTTTAAATTTGGAAATAAATGATAATCCGAGGGGGCTAAATCCGGCGAATAAGGTGAGTGGGGCAGCAATTCGTAGCCACAATCATGGATTACAGACATTGTTTCAACCGAAGTGTGAACACGTGCATTGTCTTGATGAAACAAAACTTTCTTACGCAACATTCCCGGCCTTTTTTCTTTTATTTCTTCCCGGAGTCTTCGTAAAGGGTATAATAAGTAGAATTTATAGTTTGATCTTTCGGTAAATAATCTACAAAAATAATGCCCTTCGCATCCGCTTCGCAAAACAGAAGCCATGACTTTGTTAGTCGACAAAACGACCTTAGCCTTTTTCTGTGTAGGAGAGTCTGATCTTTTCCACTGTTTGGATTGTTGCTTTGATTCAGGTGTATGGTGGTGAACCCAGCTTTCGTCCATGGTGACAAATCTAGACAAAAAGTCCTCGGGATCAGTCTCAAAAAGTTCCAAACAGTCTCGCGAAATTTTGTATCGAACTCGTTTTTGTTCAGCTGATTGCTTTCAGGGGGACCCAGCGAGCAGAAACCTGATGGAACCCCAACTCTTCCGTTATTATGTGTTGCACCCGGCCATAACTAATGTTTGTTATCTCACCTATCTTACCAATGGTCAAACGTCGGTCACCCAGTACTAGATCACAAATTTTATGTATGTTTTCTTTCGTGGTAGAGGATGTAGGCCTTCCACTCCTAGGATCATCTTTAATGCTCTCACGAACTCAGCTACCCACTTCTTGACACTGGAATACGATGGAGCAGACTCCCCCAAAGTGCTCACCATATCTTGATGGATGTCTTTTGGTGATAGGCCTTTTTTATTGAGGTACTTAATGACTGCACGGTGTTCAATTTTCTCCATTATTGAAAATTGCGTCAGATTGCTTCAAACAAATAACCACAGAAAATTTATATCGTGCAGTATCGGCATGAAACTGCGCACAATAGATTAATATGACACGTACGTAACAAATGACGGTAGATTCAAAAAGATGTCATAGTTCCATGTAGCTTAGGCCATGAACTTTTAGATCCAGCCTAGTACAATTTATTTTACCCCTTAATATTTAGAATCTGATTTAGGAAGCTACAATGTCTAAAATGTATAACAGTAAAGATAAAAGAGATATAACCACGTAATATTAGATTTATACCTGGCTGATCCAACAATAGGAGTATAACATACATTTGGGATGAAAAATTAAGTCCATATTGTAGTATCTGTTTGTGCCAAATTTTGCCCAAACCCGTTCAGAATTTTTCGTATGAATTACTACGAATATATAAATACGTACCTTCGCAATAGTAACATTAGTGATGTAATTTTCCACTAGTAACATTAGTGATGTACTTTCTCACTAGTAACATTAGTGATTGGTTGGCTGGAAGTTTCCAATTTTTTTTTCAGGCATCGTTCAGAAAGAAATTTTGTAAATGGAATTGCTGAATAAAACCTGATTCCCTTTTTGAAATTTAATTACATTGAACAACATTAACATTTCAGTAGGATAACGTATTCACAGAAACAGAATTCGTTCCATTTCTCAAAGCGCTACGGCAATGGCGCTTATGCTAACAAACTTGTGAGTCGTGGCCCCTCCCGGATGTCTTCTGGGGACTTTATGTCTGATAAACGCAGTTGAACTGTCTCCGCGAAGGCACGTACTAACATATGAGTGTACAGAGTAGACAGGAGGAATTCTAATAAAGCTGATGTGTTTTCATGTAGCGGCGGTCTTGGGAACGCTGTTGCTTCTGGAAATTGTTTATCTATCTACATTCTATTTAATCTGTGTAAATTAAAGGGTTTTGTTGGCGGGAAAGGAATTGGTATTTTTACAAATATTTTTCTTTTGTATTATATTCAATTTTGTAATGTCCTATATACACATTATTTATTTAAGTGCGTTCGCGTTAACGACCGTTTTATTTTTGTATGATGTCTGCTGCTTCCCTTCGTACTTGAAAATTATTGTCTTGAATTAATTCGTGACCATGGTCCTAAAATTGGCTGACCTGGGGGCCATCCTTAAAACTTATAAGATTTCAAGATCTTCCTACTTTCTGAAAATCGATTCTGCACCAGCGTTATACGTTTTGAGAGCTCAGGAATCCATTCCCTTTAAACCATAGCTTAACGGTTATCTTTGTTTTATTTCTAAGGTAAGATAATAATATATATATATATACACCCAGTTTTGCTATAAATCTTGTAACAAACAAAATATTTTTTTTTATTGCAAATAACATTCATCACTTTTAAATTCCTTTAAATGCTATCAATCAAAACAAAACGCCAGCTATCAATAGAAGCACGCACTCGTTATGGGGAAACTCGTCACTGCCTATGGTACATCGTATGTTTTAGGGACTCCAAATGATCATGTCGCTTAGAGCTCTTTAAAACTGACCATAAATCATAATATAGCGGATTAAGGTCGGGACTAGATAAAGGGTAGTCCTCAGCTCTGATCAAGTCCGGTACGTTAGTTTTATGACCTGGTCCCGAGTCTTGCTGGAGGGACCATACTTGGTTATTGAACATGGTGTTATTAAGGGGCTTAACTATCTTCTCAAGAATGGTATCTGGATACACTTGTGCTGATGTTTTGATGCCCTTTTCACAAAAATATAGCTCCGTCACTCCTTCATAGCTAACACCCCACCTAACCTGAAACTGAAGTCGGATAATGCCCATGTTGCACTCTGTCGACTAATTGGGAAGCTTCCTTAGTGCTATAAATATATACGGTGATAATACGGTGAATTTGTTTCTTAAAGCGTTGCTCAATTGTAAAAAAACTCTCATCCGTAAAATAAAAATTTTCTATGACCTCCCTTTGCATATCGCTTCCGTAATTATTTCAATTTTACCATCATATTCATCTTTAATTTATCAGTTAAGAAGTGACCAGTGCCGTTACTTATAGGCTGCAAACCCTAAGTCATCTCTTAGAATGCGCGTCATTGTTCTAGGTGCTATCTTCATTGTCCGAGATAAAATCTTTTGCTTTCGGAAAGAATTCGAATACTTTCCTTTACTGCTTGGACCGCCTTTTTCGTACGAACACTACGTGGACGGCCAGATCTTTCTCTGTCACAAAAACAAGAAGTCTCATCGTACCTATTAACAGCCCCGTACATAAACATATGACTAACAACAAGTGTATAGAGAGTTCTAAAAATTGCATTTGGCTGCAATCACAGCGATTCTGTTCGCTTTATTACCCTATTCCATTTTAATGTCGCAAAATATTGTACAATGTATTAGTGACAAAATGAGAAAACACAATCGTACAAAAGTCACAGATTCCAAGTTCAATGTAACATTTTTAAATTTTTTGTTTTAACAGTATTTATGGCGAGACTAAGTATATATAATAATTATAACAATGTCATCCTGGCGGCGAGCGGTCAACCAAGCGAGAACAGCCCGCGCTTTGCTGTGGCCGGTACTAGCTTCCGGACTTCCTACACGGACGAAACTGGGGATTTACAAGACATATATCCGGTCACGCCTCACTTACGCCGCCCCCGCATGGTACGCGCTAACCTCCTAGGCCCA
>JAFELO010000188.1:1801987-1828088 GCA_017140195.1 Eumaeus atala | reverse complement strand
GAGTCGCTGGATGAGTTTGTGGTTCGATTGTCGAGCGCTATGTTCAATAGGGCAGACAATGGACCGCATGCTCATGTACGCGACGTGGCCCCGCTGCACGCGCGACCACCTGACGGGAGACCGTATCCGCGTGAACTAACCCCCCACAGTTTCTGTGGAGAGGACCAGCAGTGATCCTGGCGGAATTTCGGTTACAGCGGCCATCTCTACTAAAAGGATCTCTACTATCTACGTGACCGGAGAGAAAGCAGACGCAGTGTAACACCGCCAATCCCGGACTGTTGTTATAAATTGAAAAAATAAGTAACACTTCTAGTATGAGCTGACCCGGGATTCAAACGCGTTATATCTCGTCTGTGGCTGAAATTGCCTGCCAATTGGATTGTAGAATTCAATAAAAATTTACTTGAAAATTCGTTGCAATAAAATCGATTTGGCACTTTTAAGGAATACGTAGTTTTCTTGGTTGGCTGCTGGGTACCGTAGCAAGCGATTCATAGGCAATTCTCTCTTGGCCTGAATCTATCCACGAGGTGGTTATATATAAAAGTTATAGTTACTAGTCCCCGATATTTCACTTGTGTGTAACAAATCATTAACGTCCGCTGGCACCTCAAGTGTATAGCGTAAGCCCCGTGCTACGCCGTGGTGTAGCGAATTATTTTTCACTTCATTATCTACAGCGCCAGCCAAGTTCAATCAGGCTTTACGTACAGAGCCGGCCAGTGTTAGATTGTAGCATTAAATTTAAAGCATTTTTAATAAGCCTTTATTAAATCGTCTCTTGTGAAGTACTTGAATTATTTTTATGAAGTACCCATTTGGCTATTAGGGATTTTTAGGTTTTAAGCCATATGCTTGTTGTTGAGAAGCAAGTGTCGTGCAACTAGTTATATTCGACAGATGGCACATGTAAGATGTAGTGCCATGCTGCATTGCAGCGGATTTGGGTCGGCCGGCGGTAACATGATACCGCCGTAAAGTGACGACGTTGTGGGCGTCGGTAGTCGTAGAAAGGCTCTGATTTCTCGTTTGTCCCCCTATACTGTAAAAAAATGCAGTGATGGGGTTGCTTTAATAGATTAAGAGATAGTCCAAACACGATTTAAAAAATCTCTGTAAACATGTTATAAGTCGTCGGACATCATATAGCGTTGAGATGATGCAAGTGTTATGGGTCCATAGATAATATTCGACTGTACCCAGTAAATCAATGACGGTAGTTGGTTAAATACACCCAATGACGCGTATGGTGATAAAAGTTTATATTAAAACTAGTAGCGCCCTGTGGATTTACCCGCGTTGTCCACTCACAAAACCTACGCACACCCATTGGGATTGAAGTTCGCAAAATCCAGTGTTTGTGAGTTTAAAGACTGATGACAATTATCAAATAATCGAAAACAACAGCATGTCTATTTCCCTGAATGACTCACTAATACAAAAAATGCGAATGTTGGCATCTGTCTCGTGTATGTATGTTAATCTTTCACGCACAAACTAGTGAATAAATCACGATGAAATTTCAATAATAATCTCTAAGGAACCCTCAGAGATTTTAAGCGGGCGAAATCGCGGGGCACAGCTAGTCTAGTGTAAATACAGCATCGGTAACGTCGGAGTTGCATTAGTGTTAGAGCTTTGATATGGTAACCTCTTGCGAGGAAGGTCGTACGGAGTGCATGCGGCTTACGGCCCTAGTTTAAGCGATTAGGATCATCGTGATTTAAAAAGCGATAAATCAAAATATAACACGAGAAAGAGACACATTCCATTAACTCGTAAGTTCCACCCATTAATTCCAGTGCAAAGGGAAAGTTTTCGTACAGTGCTGATTAGCACGCCGTAGATCGTAGAGGTATGAAGAATATTCTCCACGTATAAAAAGTGCCCTTAAAATAATTAAACATACGGCGCCATTTTTGCAGGAGAGTAGAATTTTAATTGGCCACAGAAGTAAAAACGTCATCATGTACCTATACAAAATTTTATTGACCCATTCTAATCATGTAGCGCCACCTTGTAGAATTTTAGAACCATAATTTATTGACTACAGCTGGATATTTATGCAACTGTTCTCTTTTATGAGATCTTTCGCCTTATTTTTCCATTCTCCATGTCTACACATATTCTAGCTTTGATACGTCAATTTATTATGTTATTGGCAAATATTGCTAGGACTGCGCGATTAAATTTGCCACGTGGAGATTCCACAACTTTACGATTTACATATTTGACATTTGATACGATATATTGCAATTCTATTTTTAAAATATATTTACGCTAATGTACCGCCCGCCCGCAATAGCTCCACGCCATTAGTTCTTGAAACTATTTTCTATTTCTGCGCAAACGGTTCAGCTGCCGCTGGTCTTCAACTTGTCGGTATAAATACGTGTGTCGAAATCATACGTCGATTGCGTTATGTATAATTAACAAAAATTGGGATGACGAGTGTTTCTTCGTCAAAAGGTTCGTTAGTTTTGTTGAGAAGTTCAGAGTTATAGTAATAGTCCTAGCCGAATTTCGACCACAACGGCCATTTCTATAAAAAGAATAGCCAATTGCGCAGGACATATTATAGTGCACAAATTTATGTGCACTCCCAGTTCCCTCATTCTCCTATTCCCGACACGATCGGAGCGAAATCAGGTGCAGGACCGACGGCTGAATGTACTTTCCGAGGCACAGGGGTGTTTCACCGCCAACTTCCTGACTCCGGACTGTTGTTATAAATTGATAAATCCCGATAACACTTTGGTTGGACCCGGGACTCGAACCCAAGACCACACAGGCAGAGATATAGAAGAAGCACTAATGGCGTTAGACTCGCATGCCGCTGCAAACTTAAATAGCTTTGTTCCAGTGGCCTAATGGAGGGGAGGAAAGAAGGGTAACATGTCTGCATAACAACTGAGGATGTCGGTTTTTTAATGAGACCGGGACTCCGACTGTTAATTTTTGGCCTGGTAGGCGAAGAGCAGTAAAAATAGTTCCGGATATGTCCAAATTAGATCAGAATAATATACACATAAATATTAATTGCCATTTATGAACAGTGCACCCGTAACTATTATTTTATCTTTCTTACATTTTTACAAGCTGGTCGGATCTAGGCATGGGATTCAAACGCCAGAGTCATTTGCTTTTTTAGTGTTTGATCCCTTGGGTTCAGCTTCTGTGAGCTTATTATAAATTGTACGGTCAATATTGATATAGGAAGGACCCTCTTTACGGGACTCATACAAATAAGCAGCAGTGATCATAGGGTGGACTTGAAGCTACCTAATCTGTGGGGTATCTTGAGGCCCTTGGCAAAGGGACGAAAGATTAAACAATCAAGGGATCTTTTTATAGAGAGGGCAAACGAATAATAGATGACTACCGACGCCCAGGGACATTCGCACGATTGTTACGTAGATGTGTTGCCCTCCCATCATCCACCCCCAATGGGCCACCGGCTACTCACATACTACACGAGACGCGACAGCGATGCTGTCACTTTACGCCGATATCAAGTGAGCGAGAGGTACCTCACCGGTTTTGTCGGCCCAATTACGGCGCATAGGCGGCTGTCGTGTCACCCACCATGTTCGGCATTATCTCCTCCTGTGCACCATGACACTACGGCTTCCTAAAATTGTATTATAGGAATTGGATTGTAGGCAGTTTATTGAAGTTACATTTCTTCTGGCGCGTTAGGGAAAAATAATGAGAGTAAATTATTACGATACTTAGAGAGTACCAATCTAACGTGTGTGCATAAGTACACACTCTTTCCTGAACACAGATAACTTAAGCTCAGGTTGTCGGATCAACATTGATTTTTAGAACACCCGTATAACAACAGGCCAACTACCGTAAAAAGTGACAGGTTTATTTGATTAATAATAGAGACTTAAATGTATCGCCATAAAACCCGTTAATGTAGTTTTGTTTTAATGTGTAAACATCCGTGTAAACTTAATGAATCTTAGATTTACTTGTTGTTTATAGTGAGGGGGGCAAAGAAAATTACAATGCCTTATGACAACTGCGATACCCTCCTTGCCTTCTCCCTTCCAATCGTCCAACAGGAAGCTACACTAATCAGGAGTGTATTGGCTAAATTATTAACGTTAGTTGGTAATTTAAAATAAGAATTAACGAATCCGTAAACATAGTCAGTCGTGTGAATCGAAAACGAAATAAGGATTTAAAAAATCAGAACATTCGAGAACCATTCGAACCTTATCATGATATATCGTAAAATTTCCACAAAGAAATCTAGTACACATCTTGTAAAGTTTTTCATATGGAGTCTTGCACAATCTATAGCGGCCCGTAACAGTTTACGAGTTTCAGCTCATAAAGCCACAGTGTCAGGAAAACAAGTAGATTTCATTAGGCGATCATCAAAGGTTTTATTTATACCGGTATATTTTATACTTCACACAAAGATTCTGTTAGCTTGGATAGTGCGATGTGGATCGTTACCAAAGATGTTATGACCGCAACTCGAAAAGTATCACAGGATTAAAGCGGATTCATAAAGTTGCGACTGCAATCTCCAACCGTTAGTGGTATACATAATAATAATAACATAGGAATAATTGAAGCACTTGGCGTAAGCCCGTGCTTACATGATTCGTATCTCTTTAAAAGAGCGAAAATAAATTTTCTAAATAATATTATCTGTGGACATTAGCCTTGTTCTGTGGTAAGTAAATTAAGGGCTTGTGTTATAGGTACTAGACAACGGAAATATGTTTAACATTTTTTTTTTTTAGTTTTTATTTTACAATACTTGCGTTTGATATTGAGATGTAGATAGTGCAGTCTGAGGTAATTCCATGATACATTGACGAAAAGGCTCACGCAACCGGAGACGTACCTACACACTTACATCTCGCTCGCATGATAACGCTACAGAGTGACAGCTTTAATGTCACGTTTCGTGTGGCTCAGGTGTTTGGATGGTCCATTGGATGGGAAGAGGGAATAGGATAATACATCTGATAAATATATAGATGTCTCTATACTCGGAACTAGCTACTTTGTTATGAGTTATTATTGCGACTGAATCAAATTCCCTCTTTCCACGACAATTTATAAAATAAAAAATAAGTTCTTCAAATATGGATCTCTACATTAAAGGAGCTTGGCATGGGGTTCCCTGTAACAATCTGTTTGTCTGTCTAAAAAAAAACATCGGAAGGAAATGCGGTCTCCGTTCAGCACTGAGTGCTTTATTGTTTATGTGTGTTGCCAAAAATTTCACCACTTTTGGGTCCAATCGAGAGAAACGGTGAATCTCGCTATTGTTTGACCTAACGGATTATGCAGATCGTAAAAGGGATTTTACAGAAATTCCTCGTTCAAAAACTGGAAACTTCGTTGTTTTATATTCTAACTGCGTTGAATCTACCTAAATGCATATAATCAAATTTTGCATTCAGTTTACAACAATGGGGATTTATTGTAAAATTACGTGCACTGTGTAAGTGTATACGTTTTTCAACGCATAATTCGCTGCGCGCCAAAACGGCGCGTGGCAATATGGCTGCCAGCATCTTAATTTTAATTGGCAACACTAAATAAAAATGAAATCATATTGTTAATTGGTAGTTATTTCTTTAATTTCTTATAAAAATTGGCTTACTAAATAGATATCATATTTTCATAGTGTATATCGAAATGTGATGCATTTTATAGAGCCGATAAAATAAAGATATAAAGACATTTGTACGATTTTAAGTAGCAATTTAATACAACGAATTTTATACTTTTAAAGAGTTTTTGAAATAATTAACACGGATACAAAACATTCAACAGCTTAATAATCGCAATAGTAATATTCATAGTAAACTATGATGCATTTATCACGGCGATATTTGTTTACATTGGCGCTAAAAAAATAATGGCGTCTTTCCGCGTATGCCGTGATTTTGGCCAGTGCTCCTGTGTGACGTAGCGACCCAGATAGGTACGCCAAGCGGTGCCACGGCCAAGTCCAGACGGGCTATCCCCAACCAGCGCCAATATCTATAAAATAAATTACACCAACGATATAGAGAAAAAAAAAACGTAATGAAGGAATCATGTTAGATTTGCCGCCAAAAATTCACAGGGTGAACGATCTCCAGTGTTTTGGCAATAGTTGTTGGATGTTTTCCTAATAGTACGTTCGGCTTCACTTCATGAACTTGTTTCTTTTGTAAACACACGGTGTTTGTTTGTTTTCAATTAGGTGTTGCGATCGATAACTTTATGTTTCATCTTTTCAATTAGTACCATCGGTCTGGATGATACGATCTGTTTTTTATAACCTTTGCCAAGTCCGTCTACCTATGCTCATAGACCCAGGTACCTGTTATATTACGTTACCCTCGTTTCCTTTGTACTTCAAATGGGGTATGGAAAACACAGACCACACGAAACGCGTAATCATAGCTGTCATTTTACGGTATCCTGTGTGCAGGTGATTCCTCTGTGATCGATTACAGTTCATCATGGCAGACAGTACTATCTCTTACTGCAGGTACCACCTCTTACAGCGGGCACAACCTCTTACGGCAGACACTGCCGCTCTATATTGATAAGTTTTATTGTGTTCTCAACAATTTTTACAACTGTTTGCACAAACTTGGTAGGCTTTCAATTGTTGAGCACTTACAAGCGGTCATAGATTTGCGAATCTTTCTTCTTTTAGCCCCGCTGCACCAGAAACAAGCCATAGCCTTGTACAGCTTGCCCATGTATGAGTTTATTTATCCTTGGTACTATGTGACGGGTTCACGAGAGATGTGTTGCTCTGTTACCTATATGGATGTATGTTATATTTAAATTGAGAGAGAGGGAGAGAGTTTGTATTTTTATTAAATCTCTCTATTTTTGTATTAAATTGTGATAAGTCTACAAAAAATATTATAAACCCGAAGAGGGTTATTATTAACATTATATGATTGAACTCACTAAACACGGGAATGACTGCTCCAATTTCAATAATTATTTCAGTGTTTTATAACCCATTTATCGAGCAAGGCCATCATGACACGACTATAGTAACCGAATCAGCTGTTGTAATTGCGGGGTGTTGTTAGTTTTATCACATTTGTCATAAGTTAATATAATAGTATAATAATTATAAACTAATTATTTATAAAATAATTAGTTTATATAATAATTATAAAATTTTTATATAACGATTTCATCGTCATCACCACCATTGAGCTTATACATGTAGGCAAATTCAATGGACTACAAGACAACCTGTCTCCAGCCAATGGCGTTCATCCCAGGCCGACTACTGCACAGAGATTCTCTTTCCATCGTCTTTCCTTCATCCGATCCTCGGTCCAATAATATATCGTGTTTCTACATATAAATTTCGTTCGTTTAATTTAACATAATGCTATTCTGTGCAGCTTTCCTCCAGGCTCTTAAGTAGTTACTTACACGTTTTATTTAATATCAGATGTAAAGCTTTATTTCCCTTTGGAGTTCTGGTTGGGCTGAAAGAGGGCATAGCGTCTGGATTACCTCTAATGATCTAGGCATTATATGGATGAAGATTGAGACTGACTATTTTCGATGTTTTATTGCTAAAGTAATTCTTTATTATTTAATCATCTGTGTCTTTTATCTAGATATTTCAAATCTGACTTCTCTAGTGACGTTAGGGCTTTTTACCCGCCTCATGAAGACTGTCCGTGACCAATGTGCACACTCGTCTGCACACTGCTGCAATTTGAAAATTGCTGCATATTTAAACGTATATTCATACATATATTTCTTATACTACAATGTTCTTCTTTGCATTAAATTAGCCATAGTTTTACATCAGATATAGCATCCATTGTACTATATAAATTCATAGTCAAATTTTCAAATAAACATCTTTCATTTAAAAGTATAACTGGATATAGGCCTTGCGTTTATATTAAATATAAAAAAAATCTTCAAAAACGTTTTATGTGTAAGCTACATTCATTCTATAAATTTTTAGTCTACGTTAAAGTTTTGAAGGGTTCTGTAACGTAATCTGTCACATGCCGTCACTCATCACCGCGTCTGACGTTTGCTTAAAATATATAAATTAATCACGGCACAGAAATAGGGACGAGGCCGTGGTACGGAAGACGTGCTGGTCGACCTTCAGCTAGATGGGACGACGCTATTTTGTATGACAAGATGGATTAGGGATATTTTTTACAGGCTCATCCCTTTCCTGGCGTTTCTACTTCCGTGAACCGAGGATTTAGTGACAGCTGACCATTATTGAAATTGTAGGGAGCTGGAGTATAAACACCGTCTTGGAATCCGTGGAATATATGCGGCAATCGTGTGGTAGATATATTCTGAAAGAGGTAGTGCCATGCTACATAGGGGGATGTAGTGTCATGCATGGTGCAACACCTTACATCCTCCTATGTAACTCTTGATACCGCCGCAAAGAGACTCCTACGGTGTCGCCTTCAATTTACTCTATTTTTACCTTATTAGTTTTTTTCTATAGGCTCTTTACGGGATTATTTAAAAAAATCGGTACATTAATATATAACAATTCTGCATATAAAGAGTGAACTCAATAACTTC
Source organism: Eumaeus atala (assembly GCA_017140195.1). Taxonomy (NCBI): domain Eukaryota; kingdom Metazoa; phylum Arthropoda; class Insecta; order Lepidoptera; family Lycaenidae; genus Eumaeus; species Eumaeus atala. Next base: position 1,819,511 of record JAFELO010000188.1, on the reverse strand, counting down.
CTGACTGTGCGGGGTAAAAGCGTAAATTCTCTAACTCCTGTAAGTACTTACAAGTAAGTCAAATTCCACTGCCGTAATGAACAAAACTCGATTATTTGATACCGTGGAAAACTTGGACAGATACTGTTAAACAATATACGATGATAAATATGAAGTGTTATCGAAATCACAACAACTGACTCCTTATCGCATCTGATGTAAGTCCCAAGCGCCTGCCAACAAACTTTCCAATGTTCTCAAATTTGCACCTTCCCAACTTCGTTTCGATATTGATTCCCGCCATTTGATCTGTCGCATTCGATTGTTCTTTTTTCAAATTAGGAAAATGTACTAGCATCATTTTGTTTTGTTGCCAGTCTCAAAATAAACGTTGTAAATTAAATTATGCAGATGAAATGTATGTGGTGGTTACGGTAGATATGTACTATATAAATTCCGCTAAAATTATAATAAAGAATTTCAGGTGTGGTACGTATTGCAATATTATTTTTATTGATCTAGCCTCTAGTGACTGTAAACATATCTCCACCTCCAGACATGCTAGTTTGATTCTAAAATAGGATCGTATTATTGCTAAATATATAATTGAAGATATTACGCAGATGCGCTTGCCCTCGTTTCTCCAATGTTTCAGTAGGAGGTAGTGCCATATTGCATTGCAAATGAATCAGGCTCGATCGTCCAGGATGTATCTCTCGTTTACAAGATGCCGCCTTAAATTGTCAGCTGTCAGTAATTGCTATCGCGTTTCGTGTGGTTTCCGAGTTTCCGGAGGCTTATTGGAGGGGAGGAAGGGCAATGTCTCTCGTCACACATTCAGCAGCTTACTCACAGTCTAGGTCAGTTGTGTGTAAAGAAGTATTATTATCAAGATAAAGTTAGATCAAAAATCCTGATCCCGACTGCACATAATGTGGAAACGTCAAACGTAAATTTTACGACTCTACGCGAACGTAAATAAAGCCATCGAAAGGTCCAGACAAAACACTCAAGTTGGCTACCAGCGCAGACGCCACGCGACCTGCCAAACGCCACTGCCAGGACAAGCCACGTGGCGAGAATTCCTGGCAGATAACAGCTGACGAGCTGCCAGTTGACCAAGCGTTAGTGAGAGTTACACTTTACGACGTCTTATGGAGTTTGTGTTGTGACGACACAATATTAGAAGGTTCGAAACTTTGGCATTTCTAAGAAATGTCATTGCTGCATTGAAGCCGATTAGGGTAGGACTGGGGTAGTCCCCCCACCATGATTCAAGCCTTGTCGTGGCGGTGGGGCTTAGTAGCCTGGGGTGTGCCCAGGCGAAGCTAATTGAACCGAGGGGGATCTTTGCACCGGCTAGTCAGCTCCCTAAGGGACCAATTCCACCTCCAGAGATGGGGTTGCCACGCACTACTGGCCAACCCCACCGACTTTGGAATAGCGCAATGGGGTGAGGTTCCTATCCTCGCCCCTTGCCCCGTGCGCTAAATCGCTTCCTCCTGTAGCCCTTTGTTTTCTCTTCTTATAAGAGGGGTACCGAGAGCGATCCCTCCACCTGATCTTTAGCCCCGTCTTCTTATAAGAGGGGTGATAATATCCCCCTCGGTTCAATTGGCTTCGCCTGGGTGCACCCCTGGCTACTAAGCCCCACCGCTACGACAAGGCCAATTGAACCGAAGGGATGCTCTTCACACCCCTCTTATAAGAAGAGGGGACAAAAGAGAAATAGGAGGCAGGGGGCGGGGGGCGAGGTTAGGAACCTCATCCCATTGCACTGTCCCAAAGTTGGTGGGGTTGTCCAGTAGTGCAGGACAATCCCATCCGCGGAGGTGGAGCCGGTCGGTAAGGGTGCCGCGAGCCCCACTGGGCTCCGACCAGAGCCAGTGAAGGTGCGTAAATGCGTTCCCCCGCGTCAAAAAAAAGGGGCGGAGGTAGTCGCTAGCTCACGTAATTGGCAGGTACACTTTACCAGGAATGCTTTCGAGATTTGTACTGTCTGTTAGTTTCTGGTGGTTTATTGGGTGATGAAGGAAAACTCATTTCCATAACCTAGTGTAGATGTTTGTAGGCATCAGTAGATTAAACTAACTAACATGTTACAGCACAAACGTCGTATAAGCCTCTTGTGCCCTCTTCAATTTAGAATCATATTTGTTAATGAGTGAACTCCAGTCGCTGAACACAGACTTTTTAATTTGTGACCACAGAGAATGAAAGTCATCGAAGAAGACATAAAATGCATTATTGTATTCATAAAAGAAACGTATTGTGTTTAAATGTATGTCGTGTCGCACTGAACCGTCATCATTTGCGATTGTCAATTTATTAACACCGCCCTTTTGAAGAAGCGCGAGTCATCGGTGACAAAGGGGTTTTTTGACCATAGAGTTAGGAATGTAGAGCTATGCCAGTTAAAAATACGCGATTGTCCTTAAAATATGTAATGAATATTGCGTCAGATTTTTTCAATTTTCACTACACAAGGGGTTGTATTTTTCGCATCGAACGAAAGTCGTTTAACTGTTACTTTTTTTTATTTCATGCATCTTCGTAAGTGTGTAGGTAAATAAATATAGTTCTCGTATCTCTTCATGGATTTTCGTGTGATAGATGTAGTTGGAGTCGAACGATCATAAGATTCACACTGGAGTATATCCAGTGTGAATCTTATGATCGTTCGACTCCAACACTATAAAAAAATATACAAAACACAGTTATATTTTTTTTCAATAAATATATTTTTCATAAATCTTATATAATAATTGAATATAATATAATATCGACCTTAAAAAGAAAACTGTTAGATTTTTTTTTATTTTATAAATTATGATAGGTAATGTATGAACGACTAACAATTTTTATCAAGAACATTAAGTCACAAAAAAATTCGCAATAATTTACGCAAAAAAAACGGTGGGGAAACCCCGGAAATAAAATTATTAGAATTGGTGTACGAACTTCGGGATTATTATAGAACATTAATATTTCAACAGTTACCATGTTATTCTTTGACAGACTATAGCTGAATACATGTTATGTTTGTACCTTGACTTGAAGAATCGTTAAAAGAACCACCCAGACTTTGGTGATCTTTCGATTTTGTTTAATTACATAACCTGTCGGTAAATTTAACGTAATCTTTAGAAATAGAAAAATATATTGTAAAATGTACTCATTATTTTACATTTTTTATTACACTATTCCAATCATAGTAGATATACCTAGATATGTAACCACATAGGCTATAGGACTAGAATAGAAAGTCGAAAAAATTTAATCAGCAATGAAAGTAGAAGCTTTAAATTTTATGAAATTCAGGACTTACCCAAGCCTTTGGATATTTTTATTATTTTATGAATGCTTTGAATGTAAATATTGTCAAATCTATTTATTATTGTAATAAATGTGTCAAATAAAATGGAATATGTTTTAAATTTCGCGCCCATGAGCGCCATTTTAATTTTATATTTTTTAAATTGTTTTGATTTCGATGTTCACAGGACGAGTTCCATCCGTTCATAGAGGCCCTAATGCCTTTTGTAAAGTCCTTTTCGTACACGTGGTTTAATTTACAAGCGGCCAAAAGGAAATATTACAAAAAACATGAAAAACGGATGAGTCTTGAGGAGGAGCGGCATACAAAATATGAACTACAGGTAATTATCTTTTAATCATTTAAACCTTACCTTAATCCATCATTATAGTATATAAATATTGATTTGACTAGAGTAAATGCAGAGTAAGTGCTTCCCGAAGTTTCCTAGTAATAACATTACCATAAGTTCACCGCTGATCGTATTCTTAACAATACATTTTCGCTGCTTTCTCATCTCGTCTGCTAATCTAAATTAATATCATAAAGAGACAAGAACTATATTTTTGTATAGTTTGATGTTTGTAACGAATAAAGTCGAACAGATTTAAAAATTTCACATCGCTTCCATTGCATAATTTCAGATCCAGAGAAAATAAGTCTTATAATTTTACGGAGTTTTATATTATATAGCCGATCCGTGCAAACTCCATTGGACAACAAAATATAGCCCATATCACCACTGAATAGCTATGTACTACACAGTAGTGAAACGTTTCTGTTCAGAGAATTTCCATGACCAGATCAGTATTTTCGAAGCTTAGCCCCTAGAAATAAACTAAGTTAAAACTACTTTAAATCAATACTAGCAGTCCGTCCCGGCTTCGCGCTGATATTTCACGAAACATGGCAAAAATTAATTGATTAACAAAAATATAAAAATTATAAATTCAAGGTATTGATGTTTGAATGTCAAGGTAATGACAACAAATGACATTTATGATAGCACACAATTTACTTTAATATATTTTCACAATTCTGGTTACATTATCGAAGTTTCATAATGATAAGAACGTTTTAGAAAATATAATATAGCCTATATTTATCACAAATAATATAGGATTCTAATGGTAAAAGAATTTTACCAATCGGTCCAGTGGCTTCGGAGACTATTCAATGCAAATGAACGAACAAACAATCGAATGTTTCCTCATTATAATATTAATATAGATACAGATTAATCCTAATTCTTATACATCCTTGAGCCCCACACGAGGCATTCGCAGTCTTGTGATAGTAAAAGTGTCTTTTTTAAATTGATGAATAAAATATACTAGTACCAACGAACCCGTTATATAATACATCGTCATGTCATGTTAGCGAATATCATATCGATTGAGTCGTCCTGCAAATACACAGGAGACGATAAAATAAATTCATCTCGTCTCAAATTTCTTTACTCGTATTTGAGAGTGCTCCGGTGATTTTAAATGTTATTACATACAAAGTGTAATGATTTATTAATGTTTTTTTGCGAAAGTTACAGAATTTCCGTAGATTTCATAACGGCCAAGTTAGTCTTTCTTTTAATTTCTTTATATTTCATGTGTACAATTGCCGTGGCCTTTGAATTTTTAACAATATAAGTTTAGTTGGAAGAGGACAAACACACACACATACACACGCATACATACATACATACACACTTGACTTTAACTTAGACTTAATTCGACACGAACGGTTTACTAAATTGATAAATAATCAATGGTTATAGGAAATACACACAATGTTTTTGGCAGACTTAACCAAGTGACACTCTAGAGAAGACGGACGGATCTTCCAGAAAAGAACTTGTTTACCTCTAAAAGGCTATCTATCTGCAGTCCTCTGGTGTTGCGGATGTCTATAGGCGTTGGTGATCATTTACTTACAAGTGACCCTACTGTTCGTTTGCCTTCTATGATGTGAAAAAAGTTTTCTTTTTAAACATTTTATTTAACCACTTCGTCGCTGTGGTTGACTGAAGACTAGCGTCTGTTATAGTGGCCTTTTTAAGTATTTTGTAGTTCGTTTACACGTGCGTACGTATTGTCTTTACAGGATTCATAGCATTGTGCTAATAATAAACTAAGCAAGATACTAAAAGTAGGCCGTGGTGCACACATCATCATCTATTACAAGCACGTCCAGGGGAGGGCTATGCGGGAATACGTTTAAGGAAGGAATCGCCTACTTATGGCGATGGTGAAATTTCGCGTTTTGCGGAACACAACCTGTATTCACAGCGGTATGGATATCAACGGGCGTAGGTTAATACCCAATAGCTCCAGTTGCAAAGCAACTTGCTTTTTTTAACCATATAGCTATCGACGCCCAGGAATATCAGCATAATTACTATGCCGATGCGTTGCCCTCCTTTTCACCTCCCCCTCCCCCTCCGATGGGCCAATGGCTACTCACAAAACGTACTAAAAGCAACACCGTAGATATCACTTTACGGCGGTATCAAGCGAGCGAGAGGTACCTCCCCGGTCGTGCCGGTGCAGTTCCACTGCAATGCAGCATGGCACTACCTCTTGCTAATCAATATAACACATTATATTGTGTGAAAGGGAGGGGTTAACCTTTAGGGCAATCCCCTCCGCCTCAGCATAAATAATAACTATAAAATGCAACATTAATTATGGAAACAACTTCAATGCAGCCATTAATATGTTCGCTCAACGAAATAAATGGTAGAGTTAGCATAAAAAAATTAAGTATGTGATTCAACAAATTTTCAATGCGGAAGATACATAACAAAGATGTCTGTATTTGCAGCCAGTCGCATTGCGTCTATCGGGCGCCGGTAAAGATATTCCGTTTTCGTACCAAACTGTACAGTCGGCAGCGCCACTTAACTGGAAACTTTAAAAAAATCACCATCCATTTTTTTTTCGTACAATTATTCTAAAGACTTTCCTTGTTGTCGATTTTAAAGATTGACACAAACTTAGAACCTGTTTCGCACGCGGTAAACGCACAACCATTTGAAAGAAAGACAATTCACCATCGTTTTTTTGTACGATTATTCTAAAGATTTTCCTTGTTGTCGATTTTAAAGATTGACACAAACTTAGAACCTGTTTCGCACGCGGTAAACGCACAACCATTTGAAAGAAAGGCAATTCACCATCGTTTTTTTGTACGATTATAGCCGTTCCTTACTGTAGATTTGAAAGATGGAGGTTGATTTTGAAGTTGCTTTTGTCCTGCAAAAACTCACGGATAGACAGAAACTCGACGAAACTTAATTTACTTTAGAAATATACATATTTCTATTTACATTTAGTTCTTCTTCCTGTTGCTTTGTCTAGGCGAACGTCGGGCTTGTTATATCCATCACTCATTATAAAACAACTAGAGAGATACTTTATCTATACTTCTATCAAATCAGAGACAAATGAAGCTTCTAGTATTGCTTGTTTCTACACAATAATTCTTTTTTGGAGGAACGGCTGTGTTACATGTTACCACGTATTGAAGTATTGAAGGTTTGCTGTAACATCCACAGTTCTATATCAATTTAAATTGACTCACTTACTTTGACAGAACGTTGAGGCGAAATGTTAAAATTATGATATATATTGCTTTATTAATATAATTATTCACGTCGCTGTCGCGTTTCGTGCGGTTTGTGAGTAGCCGGTGGCCTATGGGGGTGGGGAGATGATAGGAGGGCAACGCATCTGCGTAACAATCATGTGAATGTCCACTGGTGTCGATAGTCATTAAAAGACTCAGCTTGCTCGTTTTCCCCCTTATAGTATAAAAAAATTAATTAAAATGTGGAAATGGATAAAGAACGTTGTAGAACCCTGCGAATAGAGTTACTATTTATCCCTGTTACAAAAAGTGTCGCGCTCCCCTACTGTCTACTTAACAAAGTATATATAGAACAGGTTTCTATATATACTTTGTTAAGTAGACAGGCTGGTCTAATTATGTGAGCCGTGAGAGGCGTGGGTGTTGTTGGCCGCTCATAGTGATATACCGCCGACACGGGACCGGCTACCGTCCTGATCTCTGACCTCGAAAATACTACTGGGATTTTTCGAGCATTTTCTTTCCGGAATATGAAAACAGCTTGAGAGGTAACTAGTCTAGTCTAGTAGCAGTTTATCTTTTTCTGAGCCTATCGTATCGTGGTGAAATTTATTCGTATTTGCAAAACGTAATGTACCGACCGACTTCATTTTATTTCGATCATTAAATGATAATTAATTTAGATATTAGCTTTTTCAGTAAATCTTATTAAAAAAAACGACTAAACAAATGTGGCAAAGGAATGTTGACGTATAAATAATAAGAATATGCGAAACAACAATCCATAAAATTAGCAATCCATGTTAATTCTGTAACTATTGGGGATTCGTTCTTTTGTCGAAAATTGTATGTAGATATGAGTGTGGCGTTCGCGAGTACTTTTCGCGGCATGTCGGCGTATTGTCACTGCAGTTCTGTGTAACCTAATTAAAATTAGGCTGCCACTTGCCTGTTCCGTTGCAGTATCGATTTGACGGGACATGTTGCGTCTCACAATGGTAGGAAGAACTCTGGTTATATTTATTTTACGCGATAGAACATTTTGTACATCACCGGCTCTGGATAGGATCCGATGAGACTCGTAAAATATTCTAGCTGAGTATACATAAAAACCACTCGAAAACCACTATCGGGAAGGTGCCTTGGAACTACAGGATCCCCCGGTGGCTAGTCAATTCCCTACAAGAGACCAAATCCAACTTCACAAGTAGGAGTTGTTCCAATCAATTTTCTTAACCTGAGGCACCGGGTCCTCCCCATGCTACTGAGCTCTACCGCAACAATATTTGAACCTTCATTATGTATACTAAGGGACTAACTGCCAGATAAAGATTGCAAATTATATTGATATAGAAATCTAATAACATAATGAAAAAACCTAGTACACACATTCCATACGCACATTGAAGTGTTTGGTGAATCTTTTTAGAAATAGGCCTATTATGTGCTTTGGTAAAAGTAAATTATTACTGAAAGGTCCTCCATTTTTCTGACAGATAATCTATGGAAACAATACAGACTATTTGAGGTGTGGTCTTGTTAAGAATGGCGTTGAAAAGAAATTATAGACTTTATAAAAATATCCTATGTTTATCCACCTAAATTGCTAAAAATCAAAATAAGCTATTAAGGTCTAACAATATGTAAACACTACGATTGCGTCTACTCGAGGCCTTTAGTCCTGTTATTTTAAACATCAATATGTGTGAAGACCTCATTGGTAATGTTGCCTAATGTGGAAAGATTAAATAAAGCATACGCTTGAATTGAGATTAATTCATGGTTCGTCGTACTTCATACAATTTTTGACCGTTTTCTTATTTAGGAAGAGGTAGTACCATGCTGCACAGGAGGAGGTAGTGCCATACATTCTCCTGTGCACCAGAATTGGGCCGGCACGACCGGAGAGGTACCTCTCGCTCACATAATACCGCCGCAAAGTGACATCTTCAGTGTCGCGTTGCGTGCGGTTTATGAGTAGCCGGCCTCCCCCCTCCAATGGACCATTGGAGGCATAGTAATTATGTGGATGCTCATGGGCGTCGGTAGTCGTAAAAAGTCTCCGAATTCTCGTTTGCCCCCTATCTATAAAAAAAATCTATAAAAAAACCGTCTTCTTTTGCTCTTCGTACAGTGGATGTAATTGGTTACGAATTGCTCACAATTCAGTAGGGTCGACCAGTTGGTCAGCTTTACTGTATCTCGTGACTTAGATTATTTTGAATTTTCGATTACGATTCAATTCATAATTGGTGTACATGGTCACGAAAATTGGTCCCTATATTTGGTTAATTGCTCAGCATTACTGTAACTTCTGCTCTGCCTGATTTTTCGATTAAAATAATACACGATTATGTCACGTTTACAGTATAAAAATAATTGTAGATAATTGTCTAAATTCAAAACTTATTTAAGTTATTGTCAAACCTATAGTTCTATTCACTTCCCTCTAGGGTCATCCATTGCAGCTCCGTTAGTTCGGCAGCAGCCACGAGGAGCACGGAAGCTTAACTCATCTCGGAAATAAAACCTAATAACCAATAACGTCAGTTATTAAAACCTAATAACCGATAATGTCAGTTATTAGGTTCAATTTCGAGATTAATTAGAATCTGCAAAAAAAAAACTTCAGCATTGAAATAAATATAATTATCCAATATTGATTGCCGAGGTCGAAACTATAACTGGGACTTATAAACCTATAAGAGAAGGGAAAGAAATATCTTAGGATACCTTCGATGGAGATAAATAACATCTCATCTATCTAAAGCATTTTTATTCCTCGTATGCCATCTTCCGGGGCGGCCTTCATTTTCATGTAGCCCTTATTATGGCAATAAATTGGGGAACGGAATTTACTAGGACAATCATGCATTCAATGTATGTATGTCATATGAGAATTTTCCAAATGTTTGTGTTGACTTGGATGCGTTTTCTTTATTAACTAAATAGATGTCAGAAGATCTGCACTGGCTACACAAATTCCTCCAAATGTGTATATTAGTAGTATATTTTTGTCCAAGTGATTATAGGACGATCACTATATTTAGTATCAGTCGTGGTCTCATTTCGAAAAGCTTCAGCCGTAGGTCGGAAAAATAAAAAAGAGAAAATAAAAAATTAAATAAAATATGAAAGTTGTTATTGATAAATTACTGTCAAATGAAGTAATGTCCTGTTTGACACAAAAAACATTTTTTGGTTTCATATCTTTAATTACAGAAATGTGTATATCTATATTTTTTTGACGCATGGTAATTGATTTACGCATTCCGGTTGCAATGCCGGTTCTATGTGGGATCCACTAGTGTGTAGCCCTACACAGCAACAAAAGCCCACGGAAATCACCACGAGAGCCACCAGTGCCTCATCAAATCATCAGGGCATCTCGACGGCAAGTAGTCAGTCTCCTATGGGACCGATACTCGATACCGATACCTCCTCCACAGAAAGACTGCGCCGCACTAAAGGACAACTCTACCGACTTTGGCACAGTGCAAGAGGGTGAGGTTCCCATCTTTGATGATGATATTGTAAATGGGTTTTATCCGAATGGCAGTACCGCTAAGTAATTACGAATATTCATTTGAAAATCTTATGTTACAGAACGAAAAAGCAGAAGTAAAGCAAAAATGGGCGTCACGGTTACTCGGGAAATTAAGGAAGGACATAACCCAGGACTGCAGAGAGGATTTTGTGCTATCCATAACGGGGAAGCGACCAGCGGTTTGTGTGTTATCAAATCCCGACCAAAAGGGGAAAATGCGACGGATAGACTGCCTTAGGCAAGCTGATAAAGTAAGTATACAAACACATACGTAGTTTTTGGAGTTTACTCCTTAAGAAAATATGTGAAAAAATTTAGGAGCGAAATGTTAATAAAATGTAAAACGCGATCGAGAAATAGAGCGTAACTGCAGCATGACGCTAACGTCGTTTACGTTTGCCTTTGCTACTTTTCACTTTTGGATCGTGTTCCTTTTTAATGAGTAAACTTCAGTCTTGTGTTGGAGCAGACATACAATTTTTTTTTCTAGCTACAAGTACATTTAAAAAATAGAAGATTTTGTATGCTCATTTCCCTGGGATATTTACATTTCAAATTGTTTTATTACTTTGACTGGTAACACAAACAATCGTATATGTTATTATATATGTATAAAATGTAAATATACGACATAGATTTTTAAATACATATATCAATATATGTATTAAAAGTATGGATTCACAGTTAAGGATATTTTTAAGAGAAATTTTTACTAAGTATAAATTTTTTGGGGTAGCACAAGGCTAAAATCGATGACCTCTTCTTTATATTATATTATTAAAGTATATAATTTCTCATTTTCAGGTGTGGCGCCTAGATCTAGTGATGGTGATATTGTTCAAAGCAATACCTCTTGAAAGTACAGACGGAGAACGGTTAGAGAAGCATCCGGAATGCACACAACCAGGTCTCTGCGTGAACCCTTACCACATCAACGTTTCAGTACGAGAACTCGACTTGTATCTTGCTAACTTCATCAACAGCTATGGTAATGGGAGCGACGGTCTACCAGGTCTCTCGCTCTATTATATTAATGCTTTGTATCTGCTTGCGTAGAATTAATACTTCGACATTCCAAATCAGATACGTATGTAGTATCCATATATTATACTTCCATGGTATAATTCTTAGTAGGCTAAAGATAATAATCCGTATTAGCTGTACTTGGCTCTAGTAGAATGAAAAGTTCTACGTCTGATTGTTTGTCCCGAAGCATTGCAGTACGATTCATCAACCTATTGACGCAGTGACAACGTAGGCGGGTACGCCGCGCACGTTGCGCTCGACGTCGCGTGTTCTAATCCCACCCAGGCCATGGATGATCTTATAGTATATTTCTCTGATAATATTTGAAATATATTTATTTTAAATTTGTGAAACATTAAATTGTTTGGTATATTTCGTTATCTACGTATCTGTACATGTGAAAAAATCTATAGGTGTTGGCGGACAATTAATTATAATTTTTAAAGCGAGCAATGAAAATAAATAACCACATAAATTAGTTTTATAGTGTAAATTTATACTACTTAGTTGAAATTCAATGATATAAAATTTTTTTTTGCAAAAATATAAAACTTAAAATTAGCAACATAATATCTTGTTAATTTTAAACATGGTAGTAATGGAATTTTGAAGAAATATACCATGCTTAATATCAATTTTTTCCTTTCCCATCCTACATTGGCCGCCACCCGTGTTAGTGAATAGAAGTCGCATGCGCATCGTAATTCTGCAACGGAGACTCTCATCAAGAAAAGTATTTGCGTTAGTTGTTGGTTAATATAAAAAAGCTCTGTGAAAACGTAATCAAAATATTCTGTAAATTAGTAACTCATAGAGTATTTAAAGTTTAAAGTTTCATAAGCGCATAAGAACTCCAAGCGCCTATTTATCTTTGTTAATCTAATTGAAAAGACAATGAAACATTTGCGTTTCGAAAGTACCCTACATTTTAAATTTTAATTCGGGTTATTTAGTCTAATGCCTCATGTAGATTTTGTTACATGAACCTGTTTTATGCCAATACAATTTTAATAATCTTTATTTTGTTTGATATTACTTCGAAAGCTTGTTATAATATCACTTTCTTTATTTCTAATTTCCTGTTCTAAGTATATTATAAATTAATTATTTATTCCACGATTTTTTTTAAGTTTTTGTTAGGCATTTCAAATTCTTTTTAAAGTAAAAATTGTTTATTTAATTTATTATTATTATTGTAGTCGACCAGGATTAAGCTATCTTTTGCGAAGTTTATATCTCCAATATGTTTCAGATATACTAAGCGGTTCTCTCTCGCCACATCCCTCTAGGGACAAAGAGAATGAACACGAGGCTAAAAACAAAGGTAACAGACCGGATCGTGTCGGTATCGTGACGTGTTCGTTACTTGTCGTGTAGCTAAGAATGGTCCTTTTGTTGCTTGACATGCTTCGATAGTTTCAAATGTTGTATTCAATTATGTATTTAGTTTAACCGTGTGAAATTCGGCCACTAAATTGTGTATCTTATTATTTAATTTAATTTTATGATTTGCATTTAAGCAGTTATGCATCCCGCTTTTAAAATATCTCTCATGTTACCAGAATTATTATTTACCCCTTAATGTGGTTGCTTTTAATGTTCACCAATTATTTGACTTCTATGAATTTGCTACTTTCAGAACTTCAATTTATAATTTGTGAATGGATTTTTTTATTTCACTAATAGTTATTGGTGTATTTATATTATAATAAAATCTGTGTCTTCTTTCTTGCTGCATGTTTTTGATTTTGCAATGTTGCTTAGCAAGAAAAAATAACTTAAATTACGATCTTAAACATAAAATAATTTTGCTCCGAAAAATATTCTTCACGTAGTGCACACGTGCAGTGGATAATAAAAAGCATATAATTTTTAATCACAATAAAAATCTCAAATAGTAGTTATCAATAATACGTTATAAGTGCCATTCTTAGTTACGCCAAATTATCCTTAAATTGGTTTTCGTGCACTGAACACTGTCTTAGCTGGTTTGTGCATTAAATTTAACATTGGCCTGCACTTTCATGCTTTTGTTGGAGTTTGATCGATTTTGATGTGATTTCGATGTTTATGATATCTGTAGTCGGTGTTCCTTCTCTTTCACATTTTAATTTGATTGCGTTGTAACTTTTTAATTCAAGCTGTACACATATTTTTATAGTTAATTATATATTTGCAATATCCCTTGTATCTACTACTGATATAGATCGATCCATTTTCAAAGTATTTGGATTATTTAATACTTGACTATACTATTCCATTACTCGTAGATTAAAAAGTTACATCATAAAAATATTTTTCTTATACCTATTAAAAGAATAGATTTAATTATGAAAACATTTATTCTTTTGCCTCATTTTAAGAAGCTTTTGATACAAAAAATAAACTCTAAATTTACTAAATGTCAATCTTTGCAAGTTATAAAAACATTGTATACAATAAGAAAAATATTAATATTTTATTTATGTTTAGGTACTCTTAAGCACCCCTGTATACCCCAAGAAGAATATGTCGTTATATTTATTTATACACTTTCCCTATCGATACCTTGTTATGAAACTTATTCCCCGCTTCATTTTTCCCTTTTAAATGTGCTTCTACCTAGGGATTAGATAATACAGGTAGCACTTCTACACAATACATGTGGTTCAAATATTATTGAGCTCTAAAAATTTCTAAGACAACAAAATTTTTTGTTTACTCTGTCAAAACTTTGATAAGATTTGTAAAATCAGAATGAAGAAACGATCCATATACCTTGGCATATGGCAAACCTAGTTTGACAAAGTTTTGCAATAAAATACCGAATCATGGGTTACAGGCTATACCCATAATCCGTACAACGGAGTGATATGCAACGATATTATTCTAGCAACTGGTGTCTTCTCCTCGAAGGAACTATGGAAACTATCCAAAGGTATGTCCCTGCTTGTATCAATGTAGTGCTTTATGTTATTTTTTAATTTTTAATAATAATTCTGATGTTATGTACAGTTTAGTTAAAGCGTCTGACATCCATTATAGTAGTACTTGGTTTGAAATAATTACCATCATCATCAGTTCTCTCTTATGGGTAACACAAAATAATGCCATTAATTAATTCAAAATTAGCTAATTCTTGCACCTGTTTTATGTTTTTGTCCCGTTCTTCTCCCTACAATTCCTTTAAATCTGTTTAACAGTTTCTTCATTATGGTTTAATGTTAACAAACCTTTGCGCATTAGTCGTAAGGATATCTAGTTATTTATTTAACGGTTTATTAATTTGTCTGTGAGTAAGCATAATTTATTCTCTGAACTAACAAATTAACTTCAATAAAACTATATTTGTCCCAATCAATTTTCGTAAGAATAATGTTTCTTTTAAATCATAACAAATCGCATGTAACAAGTAGTTATGTAATAAAATTGTGTAAGTTGAAAAAAATCCTATAGCTTTATTCTAAGTTATTTAAGAATTAACTCCCTCATATTTCAGCATCAATACTCCAAGAGACGGGTTCGGAATCGCCGGGTGGGTCTGGCGGCGGCATAAAGCTGGAGTCGTCGTACTATGGCTACAACAGTCCAGCTCCACCCGCCTTCGAACCCCCCGCCGAGCGCGGTACCCCATCCGCGATGTTGGTCGGCCAGTGCTTCAGTGAGTTCACTATTTATAGTTAAATTAAAATAGACTAGTTATATTTCGTTTTATTTCAGTCGGCTATTGTTTTAGATGACATTTAAAATAAAAAACATATTTACCCATGGTTCGAATTTAAACATCCATCTTCTTTTCGTGCGCTATCACGTTTTGTAAGTCGGTGATAAACTATGGCAAGTAATTTGCATACCTATCTTTTTTTGTAATGCGATGGCTCTTTGCGGCATTATTTTATCTCTTATATACGATATTGGAGTTTTACATTTTTTATTAGTTTGAGTATTGAAGAAATAATGTAATCAAGAAAGCGATATGAAATGAGAATGATCTTGAAATAAGACTTTTTTACATATGACTAGTGCATTACGAAAGCGAGGACAACGGACGTCTTGAGGAAAATTTCAATAGTGAAGATAGAAAGAGAGAAAATCACGTTTCGTATATTATCAGATCAAAGAGAGAGCGACCACTCATTTTAATTTTCTCCTTTTAGCTTCAGTAGCCAGCTTCATTTCATATGGTTAACCGGAGATCGTGGTCTAAAGCACACACGCAATATGCCCGGTATCTTATAGTATTTTTTATTGTATAAATGGCAAGGGGGCCGTTCAAGTATTACATAAGCAGTTTCATTACAATTATTTATCCCCATCCCCCTTGTCAGCAAAAGTATGCAAAACTCTTACACCTCCCCCCTAGCTTACGTAAGCATTCGTCAATTAATGTATTATTAAATTAATTACTTAGTTATTATTACGTTTAGTATTATTACATTAACGTTTTAATTATAATTAAAAAATAACAAAATATGTATATTTAGGATAGGGATTATATTTCAATGATACGCATTATCTATGGAATTTCCGTATTGCGAATGGTTTTCAAGCAAGAACAATGTCAGGCTTGCAATTTGTGTAAGACGTAAATTCCTACCGATGACGTAATCATCATCGACACTCCCCTACCCCCATGACATCCAAAATAAGCAAAGCAAAGAATCCCCCATAGTGTTCACGTAACATTTGAACGGCCGCAAATAACAATTCTCAGTATTTTTGTGAATAGCGACGTACATAAAAATCCATACAGAGGTAATGCAGACATGATGCACACCTTCCAATAAACATGTTATTGCATACAATGAGCAACCGGAAACTCACAAATCGCGACAGTGCGACATAGTTATTTGCCATCACTATCTCTTACAGTCTTGGGGTTCGTCGATAAGTTTATACTCAGCGGTTTAAAAAAAGACTCAAAAAAAGTTCAGATTAAAGCTGTGTATAAAAAAAACTAAACCATTGTTACTCATAGCGCGAGATGTAAAAAAGGTTACCTGACAATTATGTTTAACTGAACGTCAGTAACTGTTTATCATTCAGCTCGCGTGCGACTACCAGGCGCACATACATAGTAAGGAGGTTAAATTACGATGACTTATACACATTACATAAAGAGCGGGTCACTGACATTCAATGTTTTCGCATTGTTTCGATGCGATCCTAATATGTCTACTACTGGGACAAGTCTTTAAGGTTAACCGATTTGGTTATCATGGGATATGTTAAAGGTTATGAAGTGGCGTCGCGTCACTGGACTTCTTGTATGCCAATATCGAGAAGGAAAACAATGGTTTTAAGCTTTCGGTAATATTAAACTCAGTTTCTAGTAAGAGGTAGTGCCATGCTGTGGAATTACGGAGGCACAACCGGAGAGATACCTCTCCCTCACATGATACCGGCGTAGAGTGACGTCTTCGGTGTCGTGTTGGCCCTTAGGATGGGAGGAGGAAAGGAGGGCATCGCATCGGCACAATAATTATGTGGATGTTCATGCACACCTGTAGTGAAAAAAGGCTCCAATTGTTCGTTTGCCCTCCTATACTTTATAGGAAACGATGTAAACGAGAGGGAAACAGAGTCAATGTTTATTTTTAACACCAACATTGGCATCACTACCAATAGTAATATCGCCTGCTCGTTGCTGTAATGAGTTGCCATAACTGTCTCCAAGATTGCAAACAAATCTTTAATCAATGTGTCTTAAATTTTGCAGCCGTGGTCTACCCGTGACTGGTTGTATATATATATGATTGAATATATATGGTTGACTATATATATATATATATATATATATATATATATATCTATATATATATATACACGTTTATTATGGTACGGAGATTGTAAAAGGTCTCTTATTCCAGGTATTCCTCATAGTTCGGCGGGTCTCAGCGTGGCGCAGTCCCCGCTAGTGCCTTCAAACACTATCTTTTACCAACACGCGCCGCCACCCACGGACACGCATCCTACATGTAAGTCTTGGTGCCCTGATAGCAGAACTTGCTTTGTCTGTACATTTTTTCTGCCTGGCAAGTTCCATTTTGGCCCAGTTAGGTCGAACGTAGAACAGAAGTTTAGTAAAATAC